>OY776281.1:22997430-23002430 GCA_963675445.1 Linnaemya vulpina
CTTTTTAGCGAACTGAACGAAAGTTTGACGTATACCTCGACTGTCGTAGCCGAGATCCACACAAAAACTGATGAACCTGTATATTCTCGATACTACCCTTACCCTATACATTTAAAAGAAGAGGTAGAAAAACAAATACCAGAACTCTTACATCAGGGAATAATTCGACCTTCCGAATCGCCTTATAACTCTCCAATTCGGATCGTTCCACAAAAACAGGACGCATCAGTTCAAAGAAAGTTTAGAATGGTAATAGAGTACCGAAAATTAAATGAACAAACAGTGCCTGACAGATACCCGATTCCGGAAATAAATGATGATATCACGCAACTAGGAAAAAACAGATTTTTTCGGTTCCTGATCTCAAAAGTGGGTTCCACCAAATACCACTCAAGAAAAAAGATAGGCAGAAAACGACGTTTTCAATAAATAACGGCAAGTACGAGTTCACAAGACTTCCGTTTGGCTTAAGAAACGCACCGTCTATATTTCAGCGTACTTTAGACGATATTCTGAGAGAACATATTGAAAAGATATGTTTTGTCTACATGGACAACATAATTATATCTGCGAAAAATGAAATGGAACACTATAAAAATATAGATACCATATTTAAAACCTTAGAGCGCGCAAATATGAAAGTCCAACTGGACAAATGCGAATTTTTGAAGACAGAAGTGGAATTTCTGGGCTTCATAATTTCAGACAAAGGCATAACAACTAACAAAAAAAAGTAGAAGCAATACAAAACTTTCCAACAGCAAAAACCCTGAAGAAACTAAGATCATTTTTAGGTCTGTCAAACTATTATAGACGCGTTATCAGGGACTATGCCAAAATAGCAAAACCCCTGACAATACATCTGAGAGGGGAGGCAGGACGTTCGATCAAATATATGTCTAAAAAGGTACCAATTGACCTAAGTCGAGAAGCTATGGACACATTCATAAACTTGAAAAATATATTAGCTTCCGAAGACGTTATGTTGGCATATCCAGATTTCAGTAAAGAATTTACTCTCACGACAGACGCATCAAATTTCGCATTGGGAGCAGTACTATCCCAAGAGAATAGACCGATAGTATTTTTATCAAGAACACTTGGCAAACCGGAAGAACACTACGCGACCAACGAAAAAGAGTTGCCCAAGTGTGGGCATTGAAGTCTCTAAGAAATTTCCTTTACGGATCCGCCGAGTTAAAAATTCTTACTGACCATTTGCCATTGACATATGCCTTGAGTAATAAAAACTCTAATTTCAAACTCAAACGATGGAAAGCATTCCTCGATGATTTCAATTATGAACTGCAATACAACCCAGGCAGCACTAATGTCGACGGTGATGCATTATTCAGACCCCCAACAGAAAACAGTTCAATCAACACCTTGACATTTACCATACACAGTGATGAAAGTTCATCCGAAAACCTAATACAATACACCGATGCCCCCATTAACGCCTTTAAAGACCAAATATTCATTTCAAATCAAGAAAGCCAACCACTTTACAATTTTTAAATTATTTTTCCCACTTATCATAGGCACAGAATTAATGACCCCGATATATCAACAGAATCCCTTACCCAACTCTTAAAAAAATATCTGAACCCTTCAGTGACCAACTGCATTAACGCATCGGAACTTAGTAAATTTAGACAATCACACTTGCATAGCAAATCTAATCAAAAGTAAACCAGCAAATTGTAGTCTCATAAGCAATCGTAATACACCCACAATAGACGAGATTTCACCTGGACCAATCTAGGAATCTCACTGGTACATTCCTTGTGCAATTCCATAATGAATCTATAACAATATTCGATCAAGTCTACCAATCCTTTGAAACAACTGGTATAAGACCATTACCTGCTATCTTGCATCCAACACCAACCATCGAAGAGGAGCTATCATTAGAAGTGGTAAAAGAGATGCAATTTAACAATACAGAAGCTATAGAGTTACTCAGTACCAGAAATAAATGGAATTTGGGAATAAATCTAATACTATTCATTGCAGCCATATTTTCAACGACTCTCATAATTACTAGAATTAATACCTGTAAAAAGGAGAAAAAATCATTTATAATCCCGGCGGTAGTCGATAACCCGACACAGGTTCACATGTCGATGCCTGAATTATCCCAAGCCATAGAAAGAGATAACCAGAGAATAACGAGGATCACTCATATTCCTTATTTCTGACCGAACGAGGACAATCGGTTTTAAGTGGGGAGGTCTTAATATAAAAACATTTAATCGCTGACACAGAAAAAGTCTCATTAGAGGTTGCTGAACTTCTTGCTAAAAACATTTGTTTGGAAACTGCTGACATATTTTCAGACGGTAAATAAGCTTTATTGCACACGGTAACAAACACGTACCGAAATTATTAATAAGCATAATTTATGAAATTAAATCTTAAGCGTGTTAATATAATTAATAGGCATATTTTATGAAACGAAGTTGTAATTAAACTTAAAAGTAGATAAAAGTTTCAGTCTTTATTCTTTTAGTGGTGAACGGAAATAAATAAAGTATATTTTTTAAGCAATTAAATAACAATTATATTAATTTATATATATATATATATATATATATATATATATATACATATATATATATATATATATATATATATACATATATATATATATATGTATATATATATATATATATATATATATATATACACATGTATATGTATGTATATATATATGTATATATATATTATAATATATTATAATATATATATAAATATTTATATATATATATATATATATATATATATATATATATATATGCATATATATATATATATATATATATATATATATATATACGTATATACATATTTATATGTGTATATATATATATATATATATATATATATATATATGTACGTATAAATAAGTATATATATGTATATATATATATATATATATATATATATATAAATATATATATATATATATATATATATATATATATTTATATATATATCTATATATATAATATATATAGAGCTGCATTGGTTAAGTATGAAATTAACACAGGCGGTGCTAGGCCGATTAAATAGCCACTCAGAAACGTACCCCTAGCAAAGCGAGATAAAGTAAAAGAGCTTGTGAGTGAAATGTAGCGTGATGGCGTAATTGAGCCATCTTCTGGTCCTTGGAGTTCGTCTGTAGTCTTAGTTAAAAAGAAAGATGGTAGTAATAGATTTTGCGTAGACTATAGGAAGCTCAATGACATAACCAAGAAGGACAGTTTTCCGCTCCCCAGAATCGATGACACTTTGGACACGCTAGCTGGTACCGAATGGTTCTCTACGCTGGACTTGCAAAGCGGATATTGGTAAGTGGAAATTGCAGAGAAAGACAAAAAGAAAACTGCCTTCAGTGTCGGTAACGGATTATGGCAGTTCAAAGTCATGCCATTTGGTCTCTGCAATGCTCCGGCCACATTTGAACGCCTAATGGAGAAGGTACTGATAGGACTTCACTGGAAGACATGCTTGGTATATCTAGATGACATAATCGTGATGGGGAAAACTTTTGATGAACACCTCAAGAACATGGCAGAAGTTCTTCAACGGATATCATTAGCTGGATTGAAACTCAGCTTGAAAAAATGTGCATTGTTCCAGAAAGAAGTAAAGTATTTGGGGCATCGTGTTACAGCAGACGGAATCTCAACAGATGAAGATAAAATGAAAGCAGTAAGGTACTGGCATCAACCTAAAAATCTTCATGAATTGCGCAGGTTTTTGGGCCTTTGTACATACTACAGACGTTTGTGGCCGAATTTCGCCAGTGTAGCTGCAAGCCTGCATGAGCTGACAAAGAAATCGAGACCATAGCATTGGGGCAAGCCACAGGAAAATGCATTCCAGAAACTCAAAGAATTATTATGTACGTCACCAGTGCTAGCGTATCCCATAGCTGGAGAAAAATTTGTGTTGGATACTGATGCGAGCGGTTATGGCATAGGGGTTGTGCTATCCCAAGTAGTTAATGGCACTGAGAAGGTCATAGGGTACTATAGCCGTGTACTCTCAAAACCTGAGACGAACTACTGTGTGACACGACGTGAGCTTCTGGCGGTACTGGAATGCATTAAACATTACCATAAGTACCTGTATGGTCAACACTTTACATTAAGAACCGCTTATTCTGCACTGCGATGGCTATTGCAGTTTAAAAATCCTGAAGGGCAACTAGCAAGGTGGATTGAGCGCCTGCAGAGCTACGACTTCAGCATTGAGCATAGAAGGGGCACAAAGCATAACAATGCGGATGCTCTTTCGAGAAGATCCTGCTGTTTAGAGTGTAAACATTGTGTTAGAACCGAGCAAATGGAAGGCGTTGTGGATGTTCGGCTAATACACATCGGCCCTGATGAAGACTGGTCAGCGGCACAGAGGGGCGAAGGCATACTAAGGAAAACTATAGCGGCCTAAGAAGAGGACAGACGACCAACCCGGAATGAAATTTCGGCTGAAAGCTCACTCGCCAAATATTATTGGGCTCAGTGGAACAGCCTCAAGGTAATAAAAGGGTGTTTATACCGCGTATGGGAAAGTGTAGATGGCAAAACAACTTCAAATTTAATAGTTGTTCCATACTCCAAGATAAGTAAAGTTTTACAGGAGTTTCATAATGGACCTAGTGGCGGTCATCTTGGAGTAACAAAAACACTTGAGAAACTGAAGCAGCGTTTTTATTGGGTTGGATGTCAACAAGCCGTAGCCGACTGGATAGCAAAATGCCCACAGTGCATAGCAGCCAAAGGCCCAGTAAGAAGAAGCCGGGAACAGCTACAACAATACAACTCAGGAGCACCATTCGAGCGGATCGCAATGGATGTAGCACGTCCCTTTCCCGTCACTGAAGCCGGAAAACGTTATGTACTTGTGGTAATGGACTATTTCAGTAAATGGCCAGAGGTATATGCTATACCTAACCAGGAAGCAAAGACAATTATAAATGCATTCGTCAACAA
>OY776281.1:23007430-23059930 GCA_963675445.1 Linnaemya vulpina
TGGCAACCTCTTAACATCAGCTGTTTAACACCAGCTGTTGGCGATCAGCTGATAATACGGGGACACTACTGGAAGATGAGGAAAAATGGCAGCTGTTTGTTTTGGCGAGAAGAAATGGATTAGGGAATGTGAGGAATTTTAGGAATCCGTTTTGAACGGGGTTTTTTTTGTTTGGCCCGTGATATAAAAGGAAGGTTTTGTTTTTGAGGAGGAAAAAAAAAGAAGAAAGAAAAAGCGAGAAAACGGTGTCGAGAAACAAAAATATTTGTGGAATAGTTACAAAAAAAAAAAGTTTGATAAAGTGGATTAACAGAAATTTTTGAGATAAGCCCTAAATTAGTGAAAAAAAAAACATAAAATTTTTGAAATCGACCAGACAGAAAAAATTAAAAAAGGTGCAAACAGAAAAAATACATAACAAAACTATTTGAACTCAATACTCAGAGAGAAAAACATTAGAGACCTGTAATACATTTAAAGAAGAAAAACAATTAATACCAATAAACACCGGAAAAAGAAAAACAGACCAAAACTGTGCAAACCACAAAATATAGAAACCAGACATAAAATACATATAAAGAAAAGGAACCAGTGTGAACCTGATATACCTACTTCACAAAGAAACCACCATATATCCGCTGCATATATTAGTCGAGAAGAGGGAAACCCGTACCAAACCCTGGGAAAGGAAGGAGGGTCTTCTCCAGCATCCGCTATTGTACCAGAAGATTGTCTAACACCAAAATTATATATTGTCAGGTACCCGGACAAAAGAAACACTACTGACTCGACAGACATGTTTAGTTAGATTACTTTATTTATTTTTATTATTTTTAGTTATCTCATTATTTTTGTTATATTTATCATTAGTTATATTTCCTTTTTATTGTATTTGATTTTTTTTCATATATATATTTATATGCAATTTTTAAGTTTCATTTTTAAATAAGTAGATTTTTATCGGGTAGCCATCCAATAAAAGCAATCCGGCTTGGTTAGGAAGAGCTCGACCTAGATAGTCTGGTTAGGTTTTATGGGAGGGTACTGCCTGGAAAAAGAAAATAAAAGAAAGTAATTAGAAAAGAAATTGTTGAACAGGAAAAGAAAATATTATAATTTTTTTGGAATTGATTGTGTAAATTTTTATAGTTTTTGTTTGATGATAAAAGTTTAACTAAATACATTAAAAATTTTAGTAGTTTAAGATAAGAAGAAAAAAACATTGTTAGATTTAAGATAATATAATAAAAAATGTACTCTAATTTTAATATATGAAAAGTATAGTAATTTTTAATATGAAGTTTTAAAGGGTTTAGAAGGTGATGTCATAGGACGGTGATAGGTAGGTGAGAGTGCGTTGTAGGGGTGACTCAAACAGGTTTGCGGCAAATGAGTCACCATGGAAGAATTTCCCTCATATATATAGATACATATGTATGTATACATGTGTAGATATCTATATGAAGATGTTTCTTATGGGGTGGGCAGCCGATGTTGGCATAAGAACGGCCAACAATTGAGGTGGTGAGTGGACGAAGCAGCGGGTGAGTTGGGTCGACGATTAGACAATAGTGTTCTTTAGTAGTTGCCGTTTTTTTTTTGTCTCTTTCGGGCTCCTTATTTTAAATTATCATGTAGAAATTTGCTTATGTTTTAACACCAATTGGCTGTCATGATTTTTTTTTTTATTATTTTCTTTTATTATTGTTCCTGCTGGTGTGGTGTTAGGTGGTGAGGAGACGGAGGCAGATTGGTTGGCAAGAACCACGCCCCAAGACGGCGAGCTCTAGCCGGAGCAAAAGCCAGCATGCCAGCGCTGCCAACAATCTGGCCAGTCATGTACGTACTTACCACCCGCAGCTGATGTGGAACTACACTCGCGAATAACCAGCCGTCATCGCATACTCACAGACAGGACAATGGTAGAGATGGAAAGTAATAAAAAATGGCGCCCAACGTGGGGCCCGAAGGAGACACCTTTATCGTCTGGTTGAGGGGTGGAGGTTACAGTCGTCCGGTGATGTAAGTCCCGTTGAGCAACCTAGGAGTAATCAACGCGTTGCGACATCATCTGGGCGGCAGTGGCGTTCACTACCAAAACCCAATACATTTTATTTTAGTTTTGTCTTTTCAGTTTCCGCGTTAACTTTTCAGGGGATCCTCGCACAGCTATCACTCGTTCAACTGTAGTCCCGGTCAGTCGAGGTATAATGACTGCCGCGTTGCACGGTTCGAGCAGGGTTGGTTGTGAGGGGGGAAGCTGAAAAGTTAAAGGTTCAGCGCTCTCACTGCAGTGGAGACAAGATTTGCTGTCGAGACAGACGTAGAATCTTTCGCTACACGGCAGCTGAGAGCGGTGAACCTCCATCGAATTGTTTCAACAAATAACAATAGCCAAATTCAGCTTAGTTCAAAAGGGTATATCGCCGAAGAGTCAGGAAGTGGGTAGTCCTGCCCAAACGGGATATTAACCCTGAAGTCAGATGCCCCACTTTCTACTCGCATATATCTGGAACTAAGCTGAAGCCATTTTACACAACGCCGACACCATCTTACTAGCGAAACCTGTGAAGAACAAAAACATTTATAGTAGTTCACTCTATCGCCTCAATATCACAGTAACTCACCTTTCCTGTCACCTGAAAACCCTATGGCAGAACTTTCGTTAAAGAATAAATTTATTTTAGAAAAGTTAATTCGGATATTTTGAGTGCGTTTTTTTTATATATATATTTATATTTGAATTTTTATATTTATTTAAATTTTCTTCTTTTAAACACTTTAATATTTTATCTTCATTCTTCGATTTTTTTTTTTATTTGATTTTTTTTATGGCATGCGGTTAGCACCTGACAGCTAGGTAGGTTGCCAGATGGGCAAAGATAGGGTGAGGTGAATATGCCATAAGGGATGCCAGACTGGCCTTAGATATCGGTGGTGTATCCTGTAGCGGCTATTCACAGCGATTTTTCTGTGTAGACGTTGTAGGTAAAGGTTGGTCCGAAGAGGTTCCCTCTCATTCGCGGTCCAGATGAGGACTCGAGAATGATTGGGTTTGTTGTGTGCACCCTGTTTTACATGAAACATGGTAAGGCAGTGCAGTAAGTGGCAACCTCTTAACATTAGCTGTTTAACACCAGCTGTTGGCGATCAGCTGATAATACGGGGACACTACTGGAAGATGAGGAAAAATGGCAGCTGTTTGTTTTGGCGGGAAGAAATGGATTAGGGAATGTGAGGAATTTTAGGAATCCGTTTTGAACGGGGGTTTTTTTGTTTGGCCCGTGATATAAAAGGAAGGTTTTGTTTTTGAGGAGGAAAAAAAAAGAAGAAAGAAAAAGCGAGAAAACGGTGTCGAGAAACAAAAATATTTGTGGAATAGTTACAAAAAAAAAAAGTTTGATAAAGTGGATTAACAGAAATTTTTGAGATAAGCCCTAAATTAGTGAAAAAAAAAACATAAAATTTTTGAAATCGACCAGACAGAAAAAATTAAAAAAGGTGCAAACAGAAAAAATACATAACAAAACTATTTGAACTCAATACTCAGAGAGAAAAACATTAGAGACCTGTAATACATTTAAAGAAGAAAAACAATTAATACCAATAAACACCGGAAAAAGAAAAACAGACCAAAACTGTGCAAACCACAAAATATAGAAACCAGACATAAAATACATATAAAGAAAAGGAACCAGTGTGAACCTGATATACCTACTTCACAAAGAAACCACCATATATCCGCTGCATATATTAGTCGAGAAGAGGGAAACCCGTACCAAACCCTGGGAAAGGAAGGAGGGTCTTCTCCAGCATCCGCTATTGTACCAGAAGATTGTCTAACACCAAAATTATATATTGTCAGGTACCCGGACAAAAGAAACACTACTGACTCGACAGACATGTTTAGTTAGATTACTTTATTTATTTTTATTATTTTTAGTTATCTCATTATTTTTGTTATATTTATCATTAGTTATATTTCCTTTTTATTGTATTTGATTTTTTTTCATATATGTATTTATATGCAATTTTTAAGTTTCATTTTTAAATAAGTAGATTTTTATCGGGTAGCCATCCAATAAGAGCAATCCGGCTTGGTTAGGAAGAGCTCGACCTAGATAGTCTGGTTAGGTTTTATGGGAGGGTACTGCCTGGAAAAAGAAAATAAAAGAAAGTAATTAGAAAAGAAATTGTTGAACAGGAAAAGAAAATATTATAATTTTTTTGGAATTGATTGTGTAAATTTTTATAGTTTTTGTTTGATGATAAAAGTTTAACTAAATACATTAAAAATTTTAGTAGTTTAAGATAAGAAGAAAAAAACATTGTTAGATTTAAGATAATATAATAAAAAATGTACTCTAATTTTAATATATGAAAAGTATAGTAATTTTTAATATGAAGTTTTAAAGGGTTTAGAAGGTGATGTCATAGGACGGTGATAGGTAGGTGAGAGTGCGTTGTAGGGGTGACTCAAACAGGTTTGCGGCAAATGAGTCACCATGGAAGAATTTCCCTCATATATATAGATACATATGTATGTATACATGTGTAGATATCTATATGAAGATGTTTCTTATGGGGTGGGCAGCCGATGTTGGCATAAGAACGGCCAACAATTGAGGTGGTGAGTGGACGAAGCAGCGGGTGAGTTGGGTCGACGATTAGACAATAGTGTTCTTTAGTAGTTGCCGTTTTTTTTTGTCTCTTTCGGGCTCCTTATTTTAAATTATCATGTAGAAATTTGCTTATGTTTTAACACCAATTGGCTGTCATGATTTTTTTTTTATTATTTTCTTTTATTATTGTTCCTGCTGGTGTGGTGTTAGGTGGTGAGGAGACGGAGGCAGATTGGTTGGCAAGAACCACGCCCCAAGACGGCGAGCTCTAGCCGGAGCAAAAGCCAGCATGCCAGCGCTGCCAACAATCTGGCCAGTCATGTACGTACTTACCACCAGCAGCTGATGTGGAACTACACTCGCGAATAACCAGCCGTCATCGCATACTCACAGACAGGACAATGGTAGAGTTGGAAAGTAATAAAAAATGGCGCCCAACGTGGGGCCCGAAGGAGACACCTTTATCGTCTGGTTGAGGGGTGGAGGTTACAGTCGTCCGGTGATGTAAGTCCCGTTGAGCAACCTAGGAGTAATCAACGCGTTGCGACATCATCTGGGCGGCAGTGGCGTTCACTACCAAAACCCAATACATTTTATTTTAGTTTTGTCTTTTCAGTTTCCGCGTTAACTTTTCAGGGGATCCTCGCACAGCTATCACTCGTTCAACTGTAGTCCCGGTCAGTCGAGGTATAATGACTGCCGCGTTGCACGGTTCGAGCAGGGTTGGTTGTGAGGGGGGAAGCTGAAAAGTTAAAGGTTCAGCGCTCTCACTGCAGTGGAGACAAGATTTGCTGTCGAGACAGACGTAGAATCTTTCGCTACACGGCAGCTGAGAGCGGTGAACCTCCATCGAATTGTTTCAACAAATAACAATAGCCAAATTCAGCTTAGTTCAAAAGGGTATATCGCCGAAGAGTCAGGAAGTGGGTAGTCCTGCCCAAACGGGATATTAACCCTGAAGTCAGATGCCCCACTTTCTACTCGCATATATCTGGAACTAAGCTGAAGCCATTTTACACAACGCCGGCACCATCTTACTAGCGAAACCTGTGAAGAACAAAAACATTTATAGTAGTTCACTCTATCGCCTCAATATCACAGTAAGTCACCTTTCCTGTCACCTGAAAACCCTATGGCAGAACTTTCGTTAAAGAATAAATTTATTTTAGAAAAGTTAATTCGGATATTTTGAGTGCGTTTTTTTTATATATATATTTATATTTGAATTTTTATATTTATTTAAATTTTCTTCTTTTAAACACTTTAATATTTTATCTTCATTCTTCGATTTTTTTTTTATTTGATTTTTTTTATGGCATGCGGTTAGCACCTGACAGCTAGGTAGGTTGCCAGATGGGCAAAGATAGGGTGAGGTGAATATGCCATAAGGGATGCCAGACTGGCCTTAGATATCGGTGGTGTATCCTGTAGCGGCTATTCACAGCGATTTTTCTGTGTAGACGTTGTAGGTAAAGGTTGGTCCGAAGAGGTTCCCTCTCATTCGCGGTCCAGATGAGGACTCGAGAATGATTGGGTTTGTTGTGTGCACCCTGTTTTACATGAAACATGGTAAGGCAGTGCAGTAAGTGGCAACCTCTTAACATCAGCTGTTTAACACCAGCTGTTGGCGATCAGCTGATAATACGGGGACACTACTGGAAGATGAGGAAAAATGGCAGCTGTTTGTTTTGGCGGGAAGAAATGGATTAGGGAATGTGAGGAATTTTAGGAATCCGTTTTGAACGGGGGTTTTTTTGTTTGGCCCGGGATATAAAAGGAAGGTTTTGTTTTTGAGGAGGAAAAAAAAAAGAAGAAAGAAAAAGCGAGAAAACGGTGTCGAGAAACAAAAATATTTGTGGAATAGTTACAAAAAAAAAAGTTTGATAAAGTGGATTAGCAGAAATTTTTGAGATAAGCCCTAAATTAGTGAAAAAAAACATAAAGTTTTTGAAATCGACCAGACAGAAAAAATTAAAAAAGGTGCAAACAGAAAAAATACATAACAAAACTATTTGAACTCAATACTCAGAGAGAAAAACATTAGAGACCTGTAATACATTTAAAGAAGAAAAACAATTAATACCAATAAACACCGGAAAAAGAAAAACAGACCAAAACTGTGCAAACCACAAAATATAGAAACCAGACATAAAATACATATAAAGAAAAGGAACCAGTGTGAACCTGATATACCTACTTCACAAAGAAACCACCATATATCCGCTGCATATATTAGTCGAGAAGAGGGAAACCCGTACCAAACCCTGGGAAAGGAAGGAGGGTCTTCTCCAGCATCCGCTATTGTACCAGAAGATTGTCTAACACCAAAATTATATATTGTCAGGTACCCGGACAAAAGAAACACTACTGACTCGACAGACATGTTTAGTTAGATTACTTTATTTATTTTTATTATTTTTAGTTATCTCATTATTTTTGTTATATTTATCATTAGTTATATTTCCTTTTTATTGTATTTGATTTTTTTTCATATATATATTTATATGCAATTTTTAAGTTTCATTTTTAAATAAGTAGATTTTTATCGGGTAGCCATCCAATAAAAGCAATCCGGCTTGGTTAGGAAGAGCTCGACCTAGATAGTCTGGTTAGGTTTTATGGGAGGGTACTGCCTGGAAAAAGAAAATAAAAGAAAGTAATTAGAAAAGAAATTGTTGAACAGGAAAAGAAAATATTATAATTTTTTTGGAATTGATTGTGTAAATTTTTATAGTTTTTGTTTGATGATAAAAGTTTAACTAAATACATTAAAAATTTTAGTAGTTTAAGATAAGAAGAAAAAAACATTGTTAGATTTAAGATAATATAATAAAAAATGTACTCTAATTTTAATATATGAAAAGTATAGTAATTTTTAATATGAAGTTTTAAAGGGTTTAGAAGGTGATGTCATAGGACGGTGATAGGTAGGTGAGAGTGCGTTGTAGGGGTGACTCAAACGGGTTTGCGGCAAATGAGTCACCATGGAAGAATTTCCCTCATATATATAGATACATATGTATGTATACATGTGTAGATATCTATATGAAGATGTTTCTTATGGGGTGGGCAGCCGATGTTGGCATAAGAACGGCCAACAATTGAGGTGGTGAGTGGACGAAGCAGCGGGTGAGCTGGGTCGACGATTAGACAATAGTGTTCTTTAGTAGTTGCCGTTTTTTTTTGTCTCTTTCGGGCTCCTTATTTTAAATTATCATGTAGAAATTTGCTTATGTTTTAACACCAATTGGCTGGCATGATTTTTTTTTTATTATTTTCTTTTATTATTGTTCCTGCTGGTGTGGTGTTAGGTGGTGAGGAGACGGAGGCAGATTGGTTGGCAAGAACCACGCCCCAAGACGGCGAGCTCTAGCCGGAGCAAAAGCCAGCATGCCAGCGCTGCCAACAATCTGGCCAGTCATGTACGTACTTACCACCAGCAGCTGATGTGGAACTACACTCGCGAATAACCAGCCGTCATCGCATACTCACAGACAGGACAATGGTAGAGATGGAAAGTAATAATATATATAAATATATATATATATATACATATATATATATATATATATATATATATATATATATATATATATGTGGCATCACCGTTGTGATACCGGCTACACGATGCACCAACTACTCGGGTGCTAGAAAATGACGTTTATGTTCTGCAGCAATACGAACAAAAAAAGCTGAATTCTTTCATTCCTTTCGATATTACAACGCGTTTAAGATCGTTTTCATATGTAACTCAATTACATTTTGTATTTAAGTATATTTAAGTTTTGTTTAAATAAATAGCACACCTTCAACGAAATCCTAAGCTATTCTTATTTATTGGATAAATAACGTATATTACCAAATTGGTGAAAAGAATTGCAAATCATTGGAATTTTACTTGGAGTGTTGAGTAGTACAAATACTCGTATTAATAAAGTAATAAATAATATATATATATATATATATATATATATGTGTATATATATATATAGATAAATATATAAATATATATATATATATATATATATATATATATATATATATACATATATATATATATATATATATATATATATATACATATATATATATATATATATATATATATATATACATATATATATATATATATATATATATATATATATACATATATATATATATATATATATATATATATATACATATAAATATATATATATATATATATATATATATATATATATGTATATATAAATACATATATATATATATATATATATATATATATATATTTATAAATAAGTATATGTATGTATATATATATATATATATATATATATATTTATAAATAAGTATATGTATGTATATATATATATATATATATATATATATATATATATATATATATATGTATGTATATATATATATATATATATATAAATAATTCTATTATTATAGATATATATATATATATATATATATATATATATAATATATATATATAGAGCGCCAATGAAATGCATATAGACATTGCTTAACCACCCAACAAATAAATTTCATATTATAATGGTACAATGACAATATGTCAAAAAATTAGTTTATTAACAATTCAATTGAGATTTTATTTTTCATTTTGCCTTATAAATACTTTCATTGTTATCCAAGGGATTTCTAATTGTATAAAGGTATAGAAAAAAAAAAAAAAAAAACATTTTTTTTTTCTTTTACTTGGATTTCCGCCATCTTGTTTTTTTGCTGCAACGTGTCTGGGTTAACTTGTTAGCCATTTTGCGTTTATTAACAAGTGTGTGCGTGACATTGGTTAAAAAATATGTCGCATGACGAGGCAGGGCACGCAGCCGCTCACGATAGTGGTCTTTCACAATCATCTGCTGCCAATGTTAGCGCCCTGTATGCCAGGTTGCCGGTGCCCGCAATGTCGAGCACAAATATCGAGGCTTGGTTTACCACTATGGACTTCTGGTTCACGGCCTCTAGCATAACCGCCAATAAACAGAAGGCCGCAAAAATATTAGCAACGATGGATCCAAATGTTATTTCCCAGTTGGCTGATGTAATTGCAACGCTGCCACAAAAAGACCGCTTCGCCTACGTAAAACAAAAAATTATTGATCATTTTGCTGATAGTGAGCAGCGTCGCCTCAACCGTCTTTTATCAGATCTGCCGTTGGGAGACAAAAAGCCATCCGAATTGTATTTCGAAATGAAGCGCATTGCTGGTAACACGCTTGGAGACGCAGCATTAAAAGGCCTTTGGACAAAACGTTTGCCTGAATTTGCCCAGCCGGTGGTCACTGCCTCGACTGAATTCACGAAAATTGACGATTCAATTGTCGATGCCATGGCATCGAACCAAATTCAACGTGTTCAGTCGCAAGCACCAAACGAAATCAGCGAACTACGTGCAGCTGTATTGAGTTAAGCAAAAAATTTGAAAGACTTTCGACACGTTCACGATCACGCTCACGTGGACCAAGTACACAACGCAACCGTTCTAAAAGTCGCCAAACATACCAAAGCGACACTTCTGGTAATGAATGCTGGTACCACAAGAAGTATGGCCGCAGCGCTCAAAAGTGCCGAAGCCCATGCAGACATAAGCGTCGGCAGAGTACGCAGCGTGCAGCCGTCACTTCCAACAACTGACTTGGTAGACAGGTGGAGGATGCAAGCGAAAGCTCCCCCACCAAATGTCAAATTTTTCGCTTACAGGTGAGAGACATATATAGTAATAAAAATTTTCTGGTCGATAGTAGCGCCGATGTATCCATCCTGCCCTTAACGTCGAAGTCGTTTGATGTCCGTCCGACAGCTGTTGTTTTATACGCCGCCAATGGTTCTCCTATTAAGGTCATCGGAGAAAAGCGCATTAAATTGGACCTAGGCTTGCGCCGAGACTTTCACTGGTCTTTTGTAATTGCAGACGTGACGTCACCGATTATCGGTTCCGATTTCATCAAACACTACGATTTGTTAATCGACCTACGTCGTAATCGCCTGATCGACAACATAACCGGACTCGTCTCACAACTAACATCCTCATCGCATTTCGAAACAGCCGTCATCAAAACGTACGACACTAATAATTCTTACGCCGACATTTTGGAGCAATTCGCTGACATCACCAAGCTCACGCCGTATGGTTCAGCGACAAAATCTTCTATTTCGCAAAAAATTGAAACAACTGGTCAGCCCGTTTTTTGCAGACCGAGACGTCTTTCGCCGGAGAAGCTTTTGGCCGCTAAATCCGAGTTTGATTTTTTAATAAAAACTTGTATTTGTCAACCGTCTAACAGCAATTGGTCAAGTCCGCTCCATATGGTAAAGAAGAATGACGGTACCTGGAGGCCATGCGGAGACTACCGTGCTCTAAATGCTTGCACATTGCCAGATCGGTACCCTCTGCCGTATCTGACGGGTTTTACAACAAATCTGAGGTAAGAAAATTTTTTCAAAGATTGACCTTCAGAAAGCCTTCCACCAGGTACCGATCTCTCCCGATGACGTCCCGAAAACGGCAATTAGTACCCCATTCGGCCTCTACGAGTTCAAATTCATGACTTTCGGCCTGTGCAACGCCGCACAAACGTTTCAAAGGTTAATAAACGAGGTGTTGCGAGGCCTTGATTTCGTTTTTCCCTACATCGACGATATTTGCGTCGCATCAGCTTCGGCCGAACAGCATCGTCAGGATCTAATCGCAGTTTTTCGTCGTCTTCGAAACAATCATCTCACAATAAACGTAAACAAATGCGAATTTGGGAAAAGCGAAATAAAATTCCTCGGACATTTGGTCAACGCTTACGGTATTCGCCCTCTGCCCGAAAAAGTTGCGGCTGTACTGGATTTTCCAAAACCCAAAGTGGCTCAAGAGCTTAAGAGGTTTATCGCCATGGTAAACTTTTACAGGAAGTTCTTGCCACATGCGATATCGTATCAAATGCAGCTGCAACAACTTATCATCGGCAATAAGAAAAACGACCGCAGCCCGCTGAAATGGGATTCGTCTACAGAAGCTGCTTTCGACCGCTGTAAGAGCGAACTGGCCAACGCTGCTCTCTTAGCGCATCCTGCTTCTGACGCCGAGTTGGCGTTGTATGTTGATGCATCTGATACAGCGGTGGGGGCAGCCTTGCATCAAAAAATTAATGGAAACCTTCAACCTTTGGCATTTTATTCTAAAAAGTTTACGAGTACTCAACAAAAATATTCAACGTACGATCGGGAGCTAGCAGCGATGTATCAAGCTGTGTGTCATTTCCGTTATATGATAGAAGGACGGCGGTGTTACATAGTTACCGATCACCGACCGCTTATTTTTGCGTTTCAACAAAAACTTGAAAAAGCCTCGCCCCGCAGAATTCGTCAGCTCGATTTTATCAGTCAATTCACGACAGATATTCGCCATACGCCTGGTCTAGCAAACGTCACTGCCGACTCTCTGTTCCGCATCGACTCAATAAGTCAAATTGTAGATTACACCCGTATTGCAGCGGCTCAACAAATGAACGAAGAGCTTAAAAAAATGATTAAAAACGAAGGTACTACATCAAATTCTCTGAAATTGAAATATTTTCCAATCCCAGGTTGCAACGATGAGCTTATCTGTGACACAACAACATCTCGAGTTTGCCCTTGCATCCCGAAGGAGTTTCGTCAACAAATTTTAGCAAAAATCCACGATTTGTCTCATCCAGGTGTTCGTGCCACAACCAAACTCGTCACCAACCGATTTTGTTGGCCTGGGATTCGGAAAGATGCTGCTGATTTCGTACGAAATTGTTTACAATGCCAGCGCTCGAAAGTTCAGCAACATACTCGTTCAGCTCCCGTCAAATATGAGCCGACGTGAAGACCAACGGTATTGCCTAACAATTATTGACCGTTTCACTCGTTGGCCGGAGGCAGTTCCGATTCCTGACATGTCAGCTGATGCGGTCGTTAAAGTTCTCCTAGCTCAGTGGATTTCGAGGTTCGGTGTCCCAGCTCGGATAACTTCGGATCGTGGCCGCCAATTTGAATCTTCAGTTTTCACCGAATTGGTAAATACAATTGGCGCATCACACCTTCGTACTACACCGTATCATCCGCAGTCCAACGGCATCATTGAGAGGTGGCACCGCACATTTAAGGCAGCCATTTTATGTCATAATCCAGCACGATGGGTGTACCATCTGCCAACTATTTTGCTTGGACTGCGGGTTGCTTTCAAGCCAGATTTAAAAGCATCGCCAGCTGAGTTGGTTTACGGCTCCACTTTAACGATTCCTGGGGAATTTTTTCACCAAGCTAAGATCTCCGACTCTACCAGCGCGTTTATCACCGATTTTCGATCAGTAATGCAGAAGCTTAAGCCAACCGATACAGCCCACCATGCTATGCCTCGCACATTCATTTCGAAAAATCTAAAAATTCATCCCACGTCTTCGTCCGCAACGACTCGATACGGCATTCGCTTACGCATCCCTACGACGGTCCATACCAAATTTTAAAACGCTTCGACAAATATTTTACAATTTTGATACGAGGTCGACCAAACAACATCGGTATCGACCGTTTAAAACCAGCTTTTACCGAAACTAGTGATCTCAACGATTGCTCACCTGCTCCAGAGGTACCCAGCGCTTGCCATGAGAGCAGTGAGCAACAAGAAATTTTACCTGATGGCATAAGTCAAAAAGTTCCTAGCAACAACGATCTCAACTCCAGCCCAGCTTTAAACTTGTCACCTGAAATAACACAGCCTAGAGCCACTTCGAGTGGTCGCCGGGTTACGGTTCCTCTGAGGTTCAGATGAGCCCCCTCCGGCGGGGGGAATGCTGTGGCATCACCGTTGTGATACCGGCTACTCGATGCACCAACTACTCGGGTGCTAGAAAATGACGTTTATGTCCTGCAGCAATACGAACAAAAAAACCTGAATTCTTTCATTCCTTTCGATATTACAACGCGTTTAAGATCGTTTTCATATGTAACTCAATTACATTTTGTATTTAAGTAAATTTAAGTGTTGTTTAAATAAATAGCATACATTCAACGAAATCCTAAGCTATTCTTATTTATTGGATAAATAACGTATATTACCATATATATATATATATATATATATATATATATATATATACATATATATATATATATATATATATATATATATACATATATATATATATGTATATATATATATATATATATATATATATATATATATATACATATATATATATATATACATGCACATAGCCATTAATTGTAACAATTAGTGTAAAATAATATATAATAATAATGCAATAAATTGTACCTAGCAAATAATAATTAATATTAACAATTGTATTATGTAAACTTGCAATTCTTACTAACCAAATGTCTATAATTCTGTGCTAATTTTTCTGTATCTATTTTAAAATTTATTTTGTGTGATGAAGGTACGTTTAGTATTTCTAACATTAATCGAGTTTTATAGTTATTTTCTGTATTTAATATTGAAACATTTTCAAAATCTGGAAAAGGATACGATTTAGAACAATGCGAATACAATAGGGATACTTTAGTTTTTAGGAAAGCTAATAAATTAATAATAGATTGGTTTCAGAAACCTACTGCTTCGGGAAGAATGATTAGTTACTATTCAAAACATAGTAGACACATTATTATAAACACAGATAGAAATTTTATAGAAAGTGTTCTAAATATAAGTTACAAACAATTTCACTACATATATACATATAAGGACATAAATATATATATATATATAAATATATATATATATATATATATATATATATATATGTTTATATACATATATATATATATATATATATATATATATGTTTATATACATATATATATATATATATATATATATATATATATATGTTTATATACATATATATATATATATATATATATATATATATATATATGTATATAAAGGTTTAGAAAGTACACACATCAAACGTACAGCGAACTGTTCAAAAGCAACGAACACATATTTTTATTTTCATAACATTTATGTGTGTTTAAAAATTTTTGTTCGAGTTAAACACAGTCGTACATGTTCTTTGTTTTATTTTGAACACGATCATAAAATGAGCATGTACTGTTCGATTGGAACACACTTCAAACACACACTTTCAAATGTACCAAAATTTTAAGTACGTGTACGTACGCGACAAGAAAGCAAATGTTCGATAAACAGCTTCGCGTGTGCTTACACATTATGTTCATGTTGTGTACGACAAGAAAAGTACATGTGCGATATGAAGATTCTCGTGTTCATGAATTTTAAGTATATGTTCATGATTGTACATGGTATGTTTGAGTATCCAGAGAAAATAAAAATAGCAACTGGAAAAATCTGATAAATGTAAATAAAATCAACAATAATTATTTCAATAACTAATTTTTTTAAATGAAAATATGTATATAATTTATTGTCAGCAACAACGATAAAATATTTATTAAATATATTAAATTATACTGTTATTCAGTTTTTTCAATTTTAAGAGCTGAGCAATCAAGCAAGTCAAAATTTAATTTTATAATTAAAATGTTTGAAATTGACTTCTTTGAGAGCTTAGATCTTAACTTGGTCAAGACTATAGCAAGTGCACTAAACGCACGTTCAACAGAAACTTGTGTTGCAGGTACAACAAGTACCACTTCGGCAAGCTTACTTAGTTTTAAATTATACTGTGACATGGACTTAAACTTGCTTTATTTACGAGGATATTTATATTTTGTGCTAGTTTACAGTGTGCGGTATTTGATGTCCTTGGAGTAATATCTATTGGGTTCTCTGAAAATTAAGTATTGGCATATTCGTCTTGTGAATATGACAAATGTGATATGTGATTAAGCATTTCATATGTCTTAATTAAGTGATCCTAAAAAGTTAAGTATATCATTATTACTATTTTTTTAAGTTAAAGTTAAAACCTACCACTGCCGTTTGTTTTTGATCGTTGGTTAATAATGGAGTTCCTTGAAAATTAAACCGAGGATCTAAATACAATGCTGAGACAAAAGCATCGTTTTCAAGAAGCTTACGTTTTCTTCTTGTCATTGCTTTATATAAAGCCTCCGCATATGGATTTCCTTGGACCATATCTTGTAATTCTAACTCACATTCCAACCAGTCGCGAAAAAAATCTCCAATAATATATTGTTCTTTTTGCATATTTATTGTACATTCAGCCAATGGTTTGAATGCAGTTGCTAGGTTATCATTTGCAATTCTTGTAGTAGCTTTGAAACTTTCAATACGTTGGTGCCATTATCGGTAGTATTAGAATAAATTTGCTTTATATGGATATTATATTCTTCAAGTCATTTCATTACTTCCTCTTTCAAATATTGGGCTGTGTGTTTTTTATTCAGCTGAATCATTCCTACATGTGTGCGAAATTTATTTATAGTAAAGCAAAACTAACTAGATAGAATTAGTATGAAACATACCTATGGTGTTTATACAAATTTTAAAATCACGTATATATTGAATATTAACTCGTAAAACGTGCTTGTCTTGCCGACTGGCGACATCAATTTTTAAACAAACCGTTTTGTTTTCGACTATCGTTGCTATGGCTCTCTTTATTTTTTGACTAGTGTCACCAAGAATAGTTCAGATATTTTTCGAATTTAAAGTTATATCAAAATTTGTTTCATAGGGCACTATAATTTTTTTAAAAAGGTCTTTATCGTCAAAAATTCGGAATGGTAATTTTTTTTTGGACACTAGTCCAATGCAACATTTCAAAAAATCTCTTTGTTTAATGTAGTATTTAGCTTAGTTATTGCTTTCTTTCTCTTTTCAATACTCTTTGGAATTGTGTTCACTTCATCAACAGTAATATTATGCACCAGTTTATAGTAGCATTTTAGATTTGATGTATTTGCTGCACTTAGTTCTTTTTTGCATGTTTCAACAAAACATATAAATTTTTTTTCTGTCCTCATTCAAAGTTGCGAAATTTTCAAACCAAAACTTTTTTCGGTTATTGTTTTCCATACTTAAAAATTAAAAATCACCAATGCACTTTGAAAGACACAATGCGAATGATATTACTTAAAAAATTATTTTCATAAGAAGCCATGAAAACTGACTATTTACCTTAAAAGAGGACGCAACTTTTAATTGGGAAAATCCAAAAATGTTTTATTGAGGGTGTATTGAGAAATATATTTTCTACATTCCATTTTATTACAGGTAGTTTTTCAAAGGGGAAAAACCATTTGAAAAAGCATTCCAATGTTGTGTGGCAAAAAAAAATTGCTTAAATTTATTTTTCCAGGAATCAAGAAAACGCAAAACCGTTTTATTACCCCTGCATTCAAAAATATTTGGGGGATTCACACTGCAGTCAAGAGTCATAAGTCATAAAATAATAGCACTAAAAATATGACCAGTGTGAACAACCCGTCATAACTTGGTCTGCTAAATAAAGTTGTATATATAAACTCTAACAGCTGCTGAGTTATTATGAGCTGAATAAATTTTTTTTTTCGGCGGCATATGAAAAAACGTTCAGTGGCTGCCAACTACGTAAGTTAAACGAGAAAAATTTTTCACTTGTATATATTTAGGTTTTGCGATTTAGTGCTCCTTTAATATAATTTGTGTTATAAAAAATTTGATTTAATGTACAGACATAGGTATGAATAATTTTTTATCCGCTTTTTAGTCGTGAAACATATATAAGTAACGGCGGCAAACATATACTATCGCCGTCTCGCCTAAAGATTTTCAGAGTTCGACTCAGATCTCTAGAGCTATTTTATGACAACACAAAAACATACCTGCAAGAGTGCTATTATTTTATGACTTTTTTATATGCAGCACAACAACAACTTTTTTAAACCAGTCTAGAATATTATGACTCTATGACAATATGACTAAATAGCATCAAGTGTGAATCCCCCAAGTGTTTGAAACATCAAGCGCTGGTAGTTTCCACAACAAGATTACAATAACGAAAACGTCCTACAGTGCATTTTATTGCAGATAGTTTTTTCTTGATTAAACAAAAGCATTGAAATGTTACAATATTATTTTCTATATTTTTAAGGCTTACAAGTCAACTAGAGAAGTAGTTGTTACTCTTTATTTAGTCACACAACTTAACTTGTGAAACATAATAGGGGTAAAAACCAAATAAAGTTAATTAAGTCATTATATTATATTCAGTTCTACTCATCACCCCAAACGTTGCCGCATAAGTAATTGGTTTCCTATCATAATTATTAAAAAATCTACCAAAATGCTTTTGGTCAAAGTATATTTTAAAACTAAGTAATTTGCGGAAGTGGTACTTGCTGTACCTGCAACACAAGTTTCTGTTGAACGTGCGTTTAGTGCACTATTGACCAAATTAGGTAAATTTCAAACATTTTTATTACAAAATTAAATTTTGACTTGCATGACTGCTCAGCTCTTAAAATAGAAAAAACTGAATAACAGTTTAATTTAACATATATTTTATCGTTGTTGCTGCCAATAAATTATATACATATTTTCATTTAAGAAAATTAGAGTTATTGAAATAATTATTGTTGTTTTTATTTACATTCATCAGATTTTTCCAGTTGCTATTGCTATTTTCTCTGGATACTCAAATATACCTTGTAGTTGCCGTAAGTAATTTGAGAAACAAAAAAAAAATAATGTTCGTACATATATGTAGGTTTTTTTTTTAGGAACATGTACTTTTTTCAAACATGAACATATACTTAAAATTCATGAACACGAGAATCTTCATATCGCACATGTACTTTTCTTGTCGTACACAACATGAACATAATGTGTAAGCACACGCGAAGCTGTTTATCGAACATTTACTTTCTTGTCGCGTACGTACACGTACTTAAAATTTTGGTACATTTGAAACTGTGTGTTTGATACGATTTAGAACAATGCGAATACAATAGGGATACTTTAGTTTTTAGGAAAGCTAATAAATTAATAATAGATTGGTTTCAGAAACCTACTGCTTCGGGAAGAATGATTAGTTACTATTCAAAACATAGTAGACACATTATTATAAACACAGATAGAAATTTTATAGAAAGTGTTCTAAATATAAGTTACAAACAATTTCACTACATATATACATATAAGGACATAAATATATATATATATATAAATATATATATATATATATATATATATATATATATATATGTTTATATACATATATATATATATATATATATATATATATATATATGTTTATATACATATATATATATATATATATATATATATATATATATGTTTATATACATATATATATATATATATATATATATATATATATATATGTATATAAAGGTTTAGAAAGTACACACATCAAACGTACAGCGAACTGTTCAAAAGCAACGAACACATATTTTTATTTTCATAACATTTATGTGTGTTTAAAAATTTTTGTTCGAGTTAAACACAGTCGTACATGTTCTTTGTTTTATTTTGAACACGATCATAAAATGAGCATGTACTGTTCGATTGGAACACACTTCAAACACACACTTTCAAATGTACCAAAATTTTAAGTACGTGTACGTACGCGACAAGAAAGCAAATGTTCGATAAACAGCTTCGCGTGTGCTTACACATTATGTTCATGTTGTGTACGACAAGAAAAGTACATGTGCGATATGAAGATTCTCGTGTTCATGAATTTTAAGTATATGTTCATGATTGTACATGGTATGTTTGAGTATCCAGAGAAAATAAAAATAGCAACTGGAAAAATCTGATAAATGTAAATAAAATCAACAATAATTATTTCAATAACTAATTTTTTTAAATGAAAATATGTATATAATTTATTGTCAGCAACAACGATAAAATATTTATTAAATATATTAAATTATACTGTTATTCAGTTTTTTCAATTTTAAGAGCTGAGCAATCAAGCAAGTCAAAATTTAATTTTATAATTAAAATGTTTGAAATTGACTTCTTTGAGAGCTTAGATCTTAACTTGGTCAAGACTATAGCAAGTGCACTAAACGCACGTTCAACAGAAACTTGTGTTGCAGGTACAGCAAGTACCACTTCGGCAAGCTTACTTAGTTTTAAATTATACTGTGACATGGACTTAAACTTGCTTTATTTACGAGGATATTTATATTTTGTGCTAGTTTACAGTGTGCGGTATTTGATGTCCTTGGAGTAATATCTATTGGGTTCTCTGAAAATTAAGTATTGGCATATTCGTCTTGTGAATATGACAAATGTGATATGTGATTAAGCATTTCATATGTCTTAATTAAGTGATCCTAAAAAGTTAAGTATATCATTATTACTATTTTTTTAAGTTAAAGTTAAAACCTACCACTGCCGTTTGTTTTTGATCGTTGGTTAATAATGGAGTTCCTTGAAAATTAAACCGAGGATCTAAATACAATGCTGAGACAAAAGCATCGTTTTCAAGAAGCTTACGTTTTCTTCTTGTCATTGCTTTATATAAAGCCTCCGCATATGGATTTCCTTGGACCATATCTTGTAATTCTAACTCACATTCCAACCAGTCGCGAAAAAAATCTCCAATAATATATTGTTCTTTTTGCATATTTATTGTACATTCAGCCAATGGTTTGAATGCAGTTGCTAGGTTATCATTTGCAATTCTTGTAGTAGCTTTGAAACTTTCAATACGTTGGTGCCATTATCGGTAGTATTAGAATAAATTTGCTTTATATGGATATTATATTCTTCAAGTCATTTCATTACTTCCTCTTTCAAATATTGGGCTGTGTGTTTTTTATTCAGCTGAATCATTCCTACATGTGTGCGAAATTTATTTATAGTAAAGCAAAACTAACTAGATAGAATTAGTATGAAACATACCTATGGTGTTTATACAAATTTTAAAATCACGTATATATTGAATATTAACTCGTAAAACGTGCTTGTCTTGCCGACTGGCGACATCAATTTTTAAACAAATCGTTTTGTTTTCGACTATCGTTGCTATGGCTCTCTTTATTTTTTGACTAGTGTCACCAAGAATAGTTGAGATATTTTTCGAATTTAAAGTTATATCAAAATTTGTTTCATAGGGCACTATAATTTTTTTAAAAAGGTCTTTATCGTCAAAAATTCGGAATGGTAATTTTTTTTTGGACACTAGTCCAATGCAACATTTCAAAAAATCTCTTTGTTTAATGTAGTATTTAGCTTAGTTATTGCTTTCTTTCTCTTTTCAATACTCTTTGGAATTGTGTTCACTTCATCAACAGTAATATTATGCACCAGTTTATAGTAGCATTTTAGATTTGATGTATTTGCTGCACTTAGTTCTTTTTTGCATGTTTCAACAAAACATATAAATTTTTTTTCTGTCCTCATTCAAAGTTGCGAAATTTTCAAACCAAAACTTTTTTCGGTTATTGTTTTCCATATTTAAAAATTAAAAATCACCAATGCACTTTGAAAGACACAATGCGAATGATATTACTTAAAAAATTATTTTCATAAGAAGCCATGAAAACTGACTATTTACCTTAAAAGAGGACGCAACTTTTAATTGGGAAAATCCAAAAATGTTTTATTGAGGGTGTATTGAGAAATATATTTTCTACATTCCATTTTATTACAGGTAGTTTTTCAAAGGGGAAAAACCATTTGAAAAAGCATTCCAATGTTGTGTGGCAAAAAAAAATTGCTTAAATTTATTTTTCCAGGAATCAAGAAAACGCAAAACCGTTTTATTACCCCTGCATTCAAAAATATTTGGGGGATTCACACTGCAGTCAAGAGTCATAAGTCATAAAATAATAGCACTAAAAATATGACCAGTGTGAACAACCCGTCATAACTTGGTCTGCTAAATAAAGTTGTATATGTAAACTCTAACAGCTGCTGAGTTATTATGAGCTGAATAAATTTTTTTTTTCGGCGGCATATGAAAAAACGTTCAGTGGCTGCCAACTACGTAAGTTAAACGAGAAAAATTTTTCACTTGTATATATTTAGGTTTTGCGATTTAGTGCTCCTTTAATATAATTTGTGTTATAAAAAATTTGATTTAATGTACAGACATAGGTATGAATAATTTTTTATCCGCTTTTTAGTCGTGAAACATATATAAGTAACGGCGGCAAACATATACTATCGCCGTCTCGCCTAAAGATTTTCAGAGTTCGACTCAGATCTCTAGAGCTATTTTATGACAACACAAAAACATACCTGCAAGAGTGCTATTATTTTATGACTTTTTTATATGCAGCACAACAACAACTTTTTTAAACCAGTCTAGAATATTATGACTCTATGACAATATGACTAAATAGCACGAAGTGTGAATCCCCCAAGTGTTTGAAACATCAAGCGCTGGTAGTTTCCACAACAAGATTACAATAACGAAAACGTCCTACAGTGCATTTTATTGCAGATAGTTTTTTCTTGATTAAACAAAAGCATTGAAATGTTACAATATTATTTTCTATATTTTTAAGGCTTACAAGTCAACTAGAGAAGTAGTTGTTACTCTTTATTTAGTCACACAACTTAACTTGTGAAACATAATAGGGGTAAAAACCAAATAAAGTTAATTAAGTCATTATATTATATTCAGATCTACTCATCACCCCAAACGTTGCCGCATAAGTAATTGGTTTCCTATCATAATTATTAAAAAATCTACCAAAATGCTTTTGGTCAAAGTATATTTTAAAACTAAGTAATTTGCGGAAGTGGTACTTGCTGTACCTGCAACACAAGTTTCTGTTGAACGTGCGTTTAGTGCACTATTGACCAAATTAGGTAAATTTCAAACATTTTTATTACAAAATTAAATTTTGACTTGCATGACTGCTCAGCTCTTAAAATAGAAAAAACTGAATAACAGTTTAATTTAACATATATTTTATCGTTGTTGCTGCCAATAAATTATATACATATTTTCATTTAAGAAAATTAGAGTTATTGAAATAATTATTGTTGTTTTTATTTACATTCATCAGATTTTTCCAGTTGCTATTGCTATTTTCTCTGGATACTCAAATATACCTTGTAGTTGCCGTAAGTAATTTGAGAAACAAAAAAAAAATAATGTTCGTACATATATGTAGGTTTTTTTTTTTAGGAACATGTACTTTTTTCAAACATGAACATATACTTAAAATTCATGAACACGAGAATCTTCATATCGCACATGTACTTTTCTTGTCGTACACAACATGAACATAATGTGTAAGCACACGCGAAGCTGTTTATCGAACATTTACTTTCTTGTCGCGTACGTACACGTACTTAAAATTTTGGTACATTTGAAACTGTGTGTTTGATACGATTTAGAACAATGCGAATACAATAGGGATACTTTAGTTTTTAGGAAAGCTAATAAATTAATAATAGATTGGTTTCAGAAACCTACTGCTTCGGGAAGAATGATTAGTTACTATTCAAAACATAGTAGACACATTATTATAAACACAGATAGAAATTTTATAGAAAGTGTTCTAAATATAAGTTACAAACAATTTCACTACATATATACATATAAGGACATAAATATATATATATATAAATATATATATATATATATATATATATATATATATATGTTTATATACATATATATATATATATATATATATATATATATGTTTATATACATATATATATATATATATATATATATATATATATGTTTATATACATATATATATATATATATATATATATATATGTATATAAAGGTTTAGAAAGTACACACATCAAACGTACAGCGAACTGTTCAAAAGCAACGAACACATATTTTTATTTTCATAACATTTATGTGTGTTTAAAAATTTTTGTTCGAGTTAAACACAGTCGTACATGTTCTTTGTTTTATTTTGAACACGATCATAAAATGAGCATGTACTGTTCGATTGGAACACACTTCAAACACACACTTTCAAATGTACCAAAATTTTAAGTACGTGTACGTACGCGACAAGAAAGCAAATGTTCGATAAACAGCTTCGCGTGTGCTTACACATTATGTTCATGTTGTGTACGACAAGAAAAGTACATGTGCGATATGAAGATTCTCGTGTTCATGAATTTTAAGTATATGTTCATGATTGTACATGGTATGTTTGAGTATCCAGAGAAAATAAAAATAGCAACTGGAAAAATCTGATAAATGTAAATAAAATCAACAATAATTATTTCAATAACTAATTTTTTTAAATGAAAATATGTATATAATTTATTGTCAGCAACAACGATAAAATATTTATTAAATATATTAAATTATACTGTTATTCAGTTTTTTCAATTTTAAGAGCTGAGCAATCAAGCAAGTCAAAATTTAATTTTATAATTAAAATGTTTGAAATTGACTTCTTTGAGAGCTTAGATCTTAACTTGGTCAAGACTATAGCAAGTGCACTAAACGCACGTTCAACAGAAACTTGTGTTGCAGGTACAGCAAGTACCACTTCGGCAAGCTTACTTAGTTTTAAATTATACTGTGACATGGACTTAAACTTGCTTTATTTACGAGGATATTTATATTTTGTGCTAGTTTACAGTGTGCGGTATTTGATGTCCTTGGAGTAATATCTATTGGGTTCTCTGAAAATTAAGTATTGGCATATTCGTCTTGTGAATATGACAAATGTGATATGTGATTAAGCATTTCATATGTCTTAATTAAGTGATCCTAAAAAGTTAAGTATATCATTATTACTATTTTTTTAAGTTAAAGTTAAAACCTACCACTGCCGTTTGTTTTTGATCGTTGGTTAATAATGGAGTTCCTTGAAAATTAAACCGAGGATCTAAATACAATGCTGAGACAAAAGCATCGTTTTCAAGAAGCTTACGTTTTCTTCTTGTCATTGCTTTATATAAAGCCTCCGCATATGGATTTCCTTGGACCATATCTTGTAATTCTAACTCACATTCCAACCAGTCGCGAAAAAAATCTCCAATAATATATTGTTCTTTTTGCATATTTATTGTACATTCAGCCAATGGTTTGAATGCAGTTGCTAGGTTATCATTTGCAATTCTTGTAGTAGCTTTGAAACTTTCAATACGTTGGTGCCATTATCGGTAGTATTAGAATAAATTTGCTTTATATGGATATTATATTCTTCAAGTCATTTCATTACTTCCTCTTTCAAATATTGGGCTGTGTGTTTTTTATTCAGCTGAATCATTCCTACATGTGTGCGAAATTTATTTATAGTAAAGCAAAACTAACTAGATAGAATTAGTATGAAACATACCTATGGTGTTTATACAAATTTTAAAATCACGTATATATTGAATATTAACTCGTAAAACGTGCTTGTCTTGCCGACTGGCGACATCAATTTTTAAACAAATCGTTTTGTTTTCGACTATCGTTGCTATGGTTCTCTTTATTTTTTGACTAGTGTCACCAAGAATAGTTGAGATATTTTTCGAATTTAAAGTTATATCAAAATTTGTTTCATAGGGCACTATAATTTTTTTAAAAAGGTCTTTATCGTCAAAAATTCGGAATGGTAATTTTTTTTTGGACACTAGTCCAATGCAACATTTCAAAAAATCTCTTTGTTTAATGTAGTATTTAGCTTAGTTATTGCTTTCTTTCTCTTTTCAATACTCTTTGGAATTGTGTTCACTTCATCAACAGTAATATTATGCACCAGTTTATAGTAGCATTTTAGATTTGATGTATTTGCTGCACTTAGTTCTTTTTTGCATGTTTCAACAAAACATATAAATTTTTTTTCTGTCCTCATTCAAAGTTGCGAAATTTTCAAACCAAAACTTTTTTCGGTTATTGTTTTCCATATTTAAAAATTAAAAATCACCAATGCACTTTGAAAGACACAATGCGAATGATATTACTTAAAAAATTATTTTCATAAGAAGCCATGAAAACTGACTATTTACCTTAAAAGAGGACGCAACTTTTAATTGGGAAAATCCAAAAATGTTTTATTGAGGGTGTATTGAGAAATATATTTTCTACATTCCATTTTATTACAGGTAGTTTTTCAAAGGGGAAAAACCATTTGAAAAAGCATTCCAATGTTGTGTGGCAAAAAAAAATTGCTTAAATTTATTTTTCCAGGAATCAAGAAAACGCAAAACCGTTTTATTACCCCTGCATTCAAAAATATTTGGGGGATTCACACTGCAGTCAAGAGTCATAAGTCATAAAATAATAGCACTAAAAATATGACCAGTGTGAACAACCCGTCATAACTTGGTCTGCTAAATAAAGTTGTATATATAAACTCTAACAGCTGCTGAGTTATTATGAGCTGAATAAATTTTTTTTTTCGGCGGCATATGAAAAAACGTTCAGTGGCTGCCAACTACGTAAGTTAAACGAGAAAAATTTTTCACTTGTATATATTTAGGTTTTGCGATTTAGTGCTCCTTTAATATAATTTGTGTTATAAAAAATTTGATTTAATGTACAGACATAGGTATGAATAATTTTTATCCGCTTTTTAGTCGTGAAACATATATAAGTAACGGCGGCAAACATATACTATCGCCGTCTCGCCTAAAGATTTTCAGAGTTCGACTCAGATCTCTAGAGCTATTTTATGACAACACAAAAACATACCTGCAAGAGTGCTATTATTTTATGACTTTTTTATATGCAGCACAACAACAACTTTTTTAAACCAGTCTAGAATATTATGACTCTATGACAATATGACTAAATAGCACGAAGTGTGAATCCCCCAAGTGTTTGAAACATCAAGCGCTGGTAGTTTCCACAACAAGATTACAATAACGAAAACGTCCTACAGTGCATTTTATTGCAGATAGTTTTTTCTTGATTAAACAAAAGCATTGAAATGTTACAATATTATTTTCTATATTTTTAAGGCTTACAAGTCAACTAGAGAAGTAGTTGTTACTCTTTATTTAGTCACACAACTTAACTTGTGAAACATAATAGGGGTAAAAACCAAATAAAGTTAATTAAGTCATTATATTATATTCAGTTCTACTCATCACCCCAAACGTTGCCGCATAAGTAATTGGTTTCCTATCATAATTATTAAAAAATCTACCAAAATGCTTTTGGTCAAAGTATATTTTAAAACTAAGTAATTTGCGGAAGTGGTACTTGCTGTACCTGCAACACAAGTTTCTGTTGAACGTGCGTTTAGTGCACTATTGACCAAATTAGGTAAATTTCAAACATTTTTATTACAAAATTAAATTTTGACTTGCATGACTGCTCAGCTCTTAAAATAGAAAAAACTGAATAACAGTTTAATTTAACATATATTTTATCGTTGTTGCTGCCAATAAATTATATACATATTTTCATTTAAGAAAATTAGAGTTATTGAAATAATTATTGTTGTTTTTATTTACATTCATCAGATTTTTCCAGTTGCTATTGCTATTTTCTCTGGATACTCAAATATACCTTGTAGTTGCCGTAAGTAATTTGAGAAACAAAAAAAAAATAATGTTCGTACATATATGTAGGTTTTTTTTTTTAGGAACATGTACTTTTTTCAAACATGTACATATACATATATAAATTCATGAACACGAGAATCTTCATATCGCACATGTACTTTTCTTGTCGTACACAACATGAACATAATGTGTAAGCACACGCGAAGCTGTTTATCGAACATTTACTTTCTTGTCGCGTACGTACACGTACTTAAAATTTTGGTACATTTGAAACTGTGTGTTTGAAGTCTGTTCCAATCGAACAGTACATGTTCATTTTATGATCGTGTTCAAAATATAACATGTACGACTGTGTTTAACACCAACAAAAATTTTGAAACACACATAAATGTTATGAAAATAAAAATATGTGTTCGTTGCTTTGAGTTGTGTTCGTTTACATATATGCACGAGATTTTTGTACGGTGTGTGTACTTTTCTGAACTCTGTTGCTGTTGTGATGGTGCTAGTATACACGATCACATGTTTTAGTCCGCGCAAGTTTTGTTCTTTTCAAAACACACGGGATGAATTCATTTGGCATAAAATTGTATACGTATACACAGGTTTGAGTGTGTTGGTATTTCTTTGTTCATTTGGTGTTATTTTTCTTTCGCTGTACACATGAGTTTTGAAACAAAATTAGCAGATAAGTGATGAGAAATGGGCAATAATCTTAGGGGAAATTTCTAGTTTCATTATAAATATATTTTCATGTAAATAACCAAAACCTAAATCAAATGTTGTAGAAATCAACTAGGACCACATTAAAAATGCATATTTACATATGTATGTAAAAAATTATTTATATTGTTAACCAATATTTTTATAGTTTATATATAATTGTTTTTTTTAAGACAAATAAGCAAACAAAAAAAGTATGTATGTAGTGCAATTTGCACAAACATAAAAAGTGAATTTTGAAAGGTCTATTTTTAAGTATATATAAGATTATTTTCTCACACATAATTAAAAATACTATTCAAAAACCAATAGAAGTTTTTGCTTATAAATGCGACCATTAAATTTTATTTAAGTAATTTGAGTAAAATATTGCTGAAATTTTCTGTAACCAAAAATTTTTACTTTTACTAAAAATTACTGCATAACTTTTATGAGTTTCTTTTATTAGTTCTACTGGTTGTTTCCGGTATCAACCCCTTTTGTTTTCATATTCATGTTGACGCACCGAACGACAACTGAAGATTGAAAAACGCTCTGTAAAATAGAAAACACAGATCCTGTGTTTTCGTTGTTTTCGTAAGTGCGTATGTATGAGTTGTGTTCTGCTAATGGCGGTTTGAAGCTGGATGTAAAATTGTGCCACGCAAAAACCACTCTCCTTACCGAAAATGCCAACAAACTACCATCTTATGCCAGCATAATTGTGCTCGTGTATACTAGCGCATGGAGATTGCGATAATCTTAGCTTGGGTTATCGAACTATGAAACTATTTCAATTAAAAGCAGAATTTTTCTTAATATATATAGTTGTTGAAACAAATATTATAGTATAGTTTTAGTGAAACAAATATTCACCATAATAGTTTAGATAAAACTAGTGTTGAATTATCTTTCAAAAATGCAACGTACGCCTATTTGATGGTGGGATTTTTTTTTAATTTAACGTCAGAAGTTTTGAATTGTTTTGGCAAAAAATTAAATGTCTCTTTAATATTAATTATGTGCTAGTTCTTTTTCCCCAAAATCTTATTAAAAAATTCAAATTGAGCAGTTGAGGAGTTTTAGCTAGTTCCTATGGGCATTTCACTGGGGCTAATGCATATCATCAGGGAACCTTTACCCAACATTTCTTAGATCAACTAGAGATATTTATTTCAAACTTCCACATTAATAAATGGGAATCCTAAAACAAATATCAAAGTCAAAACAAGAACTCACTCATCAATTTTCCTTTTTTTATTTTCTTACGTTTTATTCTACAACTGGTTGGTTTTTTGCCGACTCAAATTGTAGGTGTAAGAGAAATAAAGAACAACTAATAATTGTTTTAATATAAAAACAATTTATGTGATTTTATTTTTATTGAACATTTTTATTTTGCTATATTAATACTTATTTAGGCTAAATTGTTCTAACTTAGTGAAAATCTCAGAAAGACATGATGATAAATATTCCTAGGCACAAAGGAAGTCAACATTAGTTTTATTCAACTTACACACCAGAGCAGAACAGCTGTTTTCGAAAGTCGCTACACCTTCATCTTCAGTGCTCATGTGTATATTGTGTTTATCACCACTGTTTAGGTGCCTTAATTGAATGTGATAACAGTTTTCTATGTACACAAATTTTATTGTGAAAAACAATCCGAGAACTGTATCAACCTGATGTTAACACTTGTGTGTTATAATACCTGTGTTACCATTTGATTATTTTTTTCATGTCCCATTTTTCTGAATTTTTTGTTCCATTATACATTAAGTCAAACTTTTTTGGTTTGAATTTTATACTTAAATATATGTGAACGTTTTTTCAATTTTCATTGGTAGCTCAAGCCAAAGCTTAAATTGTATGTGATTTTATTTTTATTGAACATTTTTATTTTGCTATATTAATATTTATTTAGGCTAAATTGTTCTAACTTAGTTAAAATCTCAGAAAGACATGATGATAAATATTCCTAGGCACAAAGGAAGTCAACATCAATTTTATTCAACTTACACAGCAGAGCAGACTTTCGAAACAGCTGTTCTGCTCTGCTGTGTAAGTTGAATAAAACTGATGTTTACAATGCCAGCGCTCGAAAGTTCAGCAACATACTCGTTCAGCTCCCGTCAAATATGAGCCGACGTGAAGACCAACGGTATTGCCTAACAATTATTGACCGTTTCACTCGTTGGCCGGAGGCAGTTCCGATTCCTGACATGTCAGCTGATGCGGTCGTTAAAGCTCTCCTAGCTCAGTGGATTTCGAGGTTCGGTGTCCCAGCTCGGATAACTTCGGATCGTGGCCGCCAATTTGAATCTTCAGTTTTCACCGAATTGGTAAATACAATTGGCGCATCACACCTTCGTACTACACCGTATCATCCGCAGTCCAACGGCATCATTGAGAGGTGGCACCGCACATTTAAGGCAGCCATTTTATGTCATAATCCAGCACGATGGGTGTACCATCTGCCAACTATTTTGCTTGGACTGCGGGTTGCTTTCAAGCCAGATTTAAAAGCATCGCCAGCTGAGTTGGTTTACGGCTCCACTTTAACGATTCCTGGGGAATTTTTTCACCAAGCTAAGATCTCCGACTCTACCAGCGAGTTTATCACCGATTTTCGATCAGTAATGCAGAAGCTTAAGCCAACCGATACAGCCCACCATGCTATGCCTCGCACATTCATTTCGAAAAATATAAAAAATTCATCCCACGTCTTCGTCCGCAACGACTCGATACGGCCCTCGCTTAAGCATCCCTACGACGGTCCATACCAAATTTTAAAACCAGCTTTTACCGAAACTAGTGATCTCAACGATTGCTCACCTGCTCCAGAGGTACCCAGCGCTTGCCATGGCAGCAGTGAGCAACAAGAAATTTTACCTGATGGCATAAGTCAAAAAGTTCCTAGCAACAACGATCTCAACTCCAGCCCAGCTTTAAACTTGTCACCTGAAATAACACAGCCTAGAGCCACTTCGAGTGGTCGCCGGGTTACGGTTCCTCTGAGGTTCAGATGAGCCCCCTCCGGCGGGGGGAATGGTGTAGCATCACCGTTGTGATACCGGCTACTCGATGCACCAACTACTCGGGTGCTAGAAAATGACGTTTATGTTCTGCAGCAATACGAACAAAAAAAACTGAATTCTTTCATTCCTTTCGATATTACAACGCGTTTAAGATCGTTTTCATATGTAACTCAATTACATTTTGTATTTAAGTAAATTTAAGTTTTGTTTAAATAAATAGCACACATTCAACGAAATCCTAAGCTATTCTTATTTATTGGATATATAACGTATATTACCAAATATATATATATATATATATATATATATATATATATATACATATATATATATATATATATATATATATATATATATACGTATAGAACAAGGTTCTACTTCGCCGCGCGGCTTATTATTTTAGTGTTGCCAGATTTAATTATAACCTACTCATATATATTTTTATATGAATTTTGTCAACAAACTAATATTTTCTGCACTGGTAATACCACGACCGCTCGTAATCGAATGCCGCGTACATTGGCCTCCTACCTTTAATTGTGGTTATTAACGCTTTTTTACTCTTTGTTTGATTTTGATATTTTTCACAAAGCGTTCAGAGTTGCCATATGTGTAAGTACTAAACGGTCTATGTTACACTTAGAAAAATTTTCAAGAAATAGCATAACTGCGATAAAAAAAATTGGAAAAAGCATACAGATTGAACAGCCGGTTAACCGTGCTAAAAAAACCGGATTATTCGATATCCGAAATATGCACTTTTAAAAAAACTGGTTTAAGTAAAACCAAAAAACCCGAGAAAACCGAGTCGAATAATAACCGTTCGATATCCCTAATATATATATATATATATATATATATATATATACATATATATATATATATATATATATATATATATATAAGTATATATATAATTAATAGATTTGTTTGAGGTTATTTTATATAAATATATATATTTCGATATTTCGCGTATCTTCAGTAGTAGATACCTCACGATGCAACAAAGAATGATGCCTTCTATTACAAGTCGTATAATTAAAGGCACTCTTACAAGTCTGCTTTATCTTCTCTAGACAAACAGTTAACACAACAATGATATTTCTTAACTGTTGCGAGCCTCTGCGAAATTGAAAGATTCTTAAATCGTTTACATGTCCTGAAGTACGACAAAGAACACAATAAGTTACATTTGAATTAGCATTTACTACATGAACTTTGGTTTTTTGCACTGAAGGTTTCTCTACCGCTGAGTCTTTAAGATCACGGACACATTCTAAAGTTTGAATCCTTTCTGTCAGAAAGGCGTCAAAATCTTTCCATTTAGACAATTCAGATTTTTCCTTAACACTATGTTCCCATAAACTAACAGTGGACGTGGGCAAACGTTGATTACACATAAAAATCAGGATTGGATCCCAACTTTCTGTCGAAACTTTATATATTGCAAGCGAAGTCAAACAATTATTGACACCTTGTTGCAAAATTTTGAGACCATCACTAGATTCTTTGTCAAATGAAGGAAGCTTGAACAAAATTTTCAATTGATTATTGACAAGCATGCGAGGATTCTCATATGCGTCTTTTAAATTTTGCCAAGCTATATTAAACCCCTCGTTACTAAGTGGGTACTTTGATACAATTTCCTTTGCCTCGCCGGCGGTTTTCCGTATCAAATGACAAAACCGCTCTATATTACTCAAACGCGAACTATTTATATATAAGGCAGTGAAAAGGTCACGAAAGGCTGGCCGCGAAATATAATCACCTTCAAATGTGTTTACATCACACGGAGGTAAGGTGAGATTACGGTCAGAACTCTTCACGTTATAATTCTTTGTCATCAAATAATTCACTTTCGGTACCCTTTCAAGACTAATCTCTTTTTCATTAATTAGAGATAAACAATTTAAATAAGCTGCGTAAGAAGCGTCATATTTAGCCATTGTGGTCGTAAAGTCATTAGGATCTGTCTTTGAATTACTATCAAAATCATCCAGACAGTCCTCATAAACCACTTTTACTTTCTCCCACAACTTTTTCAATTCTTTACGGTGAATTTCCAACGTATATACAGTGTGCAAATCTTCGCCTGTTTCATTAAATTTTGCTTCGAATGTAATCAGTGCATCTGATACACGGATAAATTTCTTTAAAATTGACGTCATTATCCTTTGTGATACAAATTTACTTTTAACACTTTATTTCAAATATATAAATTTGTGGCTTTTGTTTCAATAAATCTAGATTGAGTTTAATAAAATTTGATTTTAATAAAATTTATTCACACAAATTCAACACAAAATCTATCTCGACCAATTCGACCGACTATAGCGTGCTAAATTCCACAAGTAACAAAAAATTAAATAAAGAATCAAAAAAATGTATATGCTTTATTTATTGCACCAACAATGTATCACAACAATATACATATGTATATGCACTTATGTATTTTCTCCAAGCAAATTTCTTTGCGTATTTTAATTTTAATTTGCACTTTACAAAGTATTTCTTTAGAAATTCACCGATAAAAAGAAATTTAGTATTAAAATTATTCTATGATTCCGTCCGTCCACATAAACAATACGCACGATTGATTTTATTAATACATGATATACGAAAATAAATCAAAGCAAACGTCACAATTACTTTAAGGACAATTGAACACCAGATGGAGTTTTCAACACAAATATGTCTACCTTATAATAATTAATTTTGCAAAGCGATCAATCACTTTATATGAAAACAACAACAATTGTTTCCTTCTTTTTCTTTACACTAAGTTTTTCTTTTTTCTATATATTCACTTTTTAAATAAACGAGACTACGCACCTTTTATTTTCCAGTGAAATATAAATATATGTGTATAAAATGGAGTGATGAATTTCTTCGGGATTGGTGAAGATCTTTTGTAAAAGAAAAAACAGAAGATTAGCTCCTTTGAATAATAAATTTATTCTCCAAAATCCGGCTCGAAGGACCAAATATTTGCGTGTAAAGAAGGAAGTTAAATAAAAAACAATTCGTATTAATGTTTTATAATTCAATATATGTTCCTTTACCTTTTATAATTTGTTTATGGTTTTGAATAGTGTGTGTCACTATCGTAAAGGCTCACAAACAAGTAAAGTATTATACATAAAAAATGACCGAACAAACGAGTAAAACCAAACCGTTAGATATTTTATTAGTCAGAATATAAGGAATACTCCGAAAAATCACGAATGATTTAAAAAAGGAGCAAATGTGGACCCTGACAAAATACTTATTATTGAAGTAAGTCAATATGACCAAGTTAAAGAATAAATTATAGAAGTCAAACGTTTTGGCTTAAACAAAGATGTTACACCATTTACTTTCGTTTTTTGCATTCTATTTTTTAAATATGATTTGAACCATTGCAATTCTACTCCTCTAATACCGTAAGTTTCTGTATTATTATTTCGCGATCAATTGTTTTAAACGCTCTTTTAAAGTCTAGAAAAAGTGCCATAATTTTTTATTTTTCTCTATATACTTCCATTGATTTATTATATAATTTAGAGCAGTTTCACATGAATATTTTTTCCGGAATCCTGATTGATACTTTGACAAAATACAGTTATCTTCTATACATTTTTCCAATTGATCTTTAACTAATTTTTCCAATATTTTTTCAAATGTCTTTAATGTGTTAATAGGCCTGAACTCTTCACATTTATCAGTTTTATCTACTTTTTCTATAGGTGACACCATCGTGTTCTTCCAATTTTCCGGAAATATTCCTGTCTCTAATGAATTATTTATTATATTTTGTAAAATTACACCTGATGTGTTCCAATTTTCTAAAAATCATTTTTGTTGATATTTTATTGTAATCTGGTTTGTTTTTTAGTTCTTTTACTATTTCCTTAAGATCTGAAATTGTTATTAATTTAAATTTAAAATTCTTGTTTATCATGCTTATCTGGTTTGTATATTGTACATGCTCTATAGACTCTCTTATTTCTTTAACGCTATTTACAAAATATTCATTGAAATTATTAGGTATTTGTTTATCATTATCTATTTTTATCCCTTTAAATATCACAGAGTTTATTACTGTATGACTTTTCCTAAGTATAAATTTCTTTATCTCCTTCCACATCTGTTTTGATCATTTGCCCTATTTATTTGATCGTTTATATATTTGTTTTTCTGATTTTGAATGTTAACTTTATATATGTTTCTCACAAATTTATATTTGGTATCTTTTTATTTTTTCGTTCATTAATATTTTTAAATCCCTATTAAACCATCCTGTATTATTATCTTGCTCTTTTACTAGCACTATTTTCACTAAATTTTTGTATCGTTGCCTCATAACATTTATCAAAATTGAAAACATTTTCATTAAGATCTTTGGTGTCATCAAATTTTAGCATACAATTAAGTTCTCTATTAAAAATTGCCTTATTGTATTTTAAAATCTCAACTTTCTTTTGACTAGTTTTTTTTGTCCATGTTGTTATTTTCTACCAAATTTTATATTATTTCATGGTCTGATATTTTTGATGTTTTACTATTTTGTGTTGTGATATTTTTACTATTCGTAATTACATAATCAATTAAAGTTTTTGTATTTTCCGTCACTCTAGTATAAGTTTCTACAATCTATTTCAGTCCGCTATCATTTAAATGCCTCTCGATTTGTTGTTTATAGTAACTGTCTTTCGACCAATCTATATTAAAATCTCCTGTTATTAGGGTATTACAATTCAGTTCATTAATTTCCTCTAACGCCTCCCCAAATATATCACAGAAATTAGATATGTATATATATATTTAGTTTAATCGTTGACCTGTTGTATTATAATAATATTCTTGTTTTATCGTTCGGCTATAGGCCAGGTTTTTAAAAATGAATAAACACTAAATATTTTTTGATTATTTAATCTTTATTTAATGTTATTTTTCCCAATATTTCGAATAGCTTCGCTATTCATCTTCAGTGGAACAATGTAAATTAAAAATTAAACATAATTAGATTCAATTAACATATTTTCAATATGTCGATCGTCTGTAGTCCTTAGCTGTGAATAGAAATTAGATATATTACTACTAGGTGATCTATGCACCGCTACAATTTTAATGCCGATCCCCTTATGTTTAGCTGTACAACCTAAAATCCAGTATTTATAGTCCTCAATGTCCATTCGTTCCTATAGTAGATGACTACGCCTCCCGTTCGATTCGAGTTTGATAAACATGTAATTTTTTCATAATCTTTCAGCGCAACTTCTTGCTCATCAATATCTTCCGTTAAATGCGTCTCTGATAGAATTATTAACTCTGGTTTCTCTGTTTCAGCAAGTATCTCCATCTGATTAAAGTTATTAATAAGGCCTTGTATATTTGTTTAAAGCGCTTTAATTTTCTTTCGTTGTTATTCTGTCGGTCACATTTTCTTTCTTTTTTTATTTAGTTTATTTTTATAGACAGGGCACTGCTTATCATTGGTCACATGATTTTCATCTAGTCCAATACTCAGTTTTTCATTTATTATAATGAAAACATTAATAACAATTGCTTTTTGTTTAACTTCCTTCTTTAAACGCAAACATTTGGTCCATTCAATCCCGATATTGGAGGATAAATTTATTATTACAAAGGTGCTAATCTTCTGTTTTTTCTTTTATAAAAGATCTTCACCAATCCCGAAAAAATTCATCAGTCCATTTTATACACATATATTTATATTTCACTGGAAAATAAAAGGTGCGTGATCTCGTTTTTTTAAAAAGTGAAAAATTTTTAATATATATAGAAAAAAGAAAAACTTAGTGTAAAGAAAAAGAAGGAAACAATTGTTGTTGTTTTCATATATACTGATTGATCGCTTTGCAAAATTAATTATTATAAGGCAGACATATTTGTGTTGAAAACTCCATCTGGTTTTCAATTGTCCTTAAAGTAATTGTTACGTTTGCTTTGATTTATTTTCGTGATCAATATATCACGTACTAATAAAATCAATCGTGCGTATTGTTTATGTGGACGGACGGAATCATAGAATAATTTTAATATTAAATTTCTTTTTATCGGTGAATTTCTAAAGAAATACTTTGTAAAGTGGCAAATTAAAATTAAAATACGCAAAGAAATTTTCTTGGAGAAAATACATAAGTGCATATACATATTATATTGTTGTGATACATTGTTGGTGCAATAAATAAAGCATATACATTTTTTTGATTCTTTATTTAATTTTTTTTTACTTGTGGAATTTAGCACGCTATAGTCGGTCAAATTGGTTGAGATAGATTTTGTGTTGAATTTGTGTGAATAAATTTTATTAAAATCAAATTTTATTAAACTCAATCTAGATTTATTGAAACAAAAGCCACAAATTTATATATTTGAAATAAAGTGTTAAAAGTAAATTTGTATCACAAAGGATAATGACGTCAATTTTAAAGAAATTTATCCGTGTATCAGATGCACTGATTAAATTCGAAGCAAAATTTAATGAAACAGGCGAAGATTTGCACACTGTATATACGTTGGAAATTCACCGTAAAGAATTGAAAAAGTTGTGGGAGAAAGTAAAAGTGGTTTATGAGGACTGTCTGGATGATTTTGATAGTAATTCAAAGACAGATCCTAATGACTTTACGACCACAATGGCTAAATATGACGCTTCTTACGCAGCTTATTTAAATTGTTTATCTCTAATTAATGAAAAAGAGATTAGTTTTGAAAGGGTACCGAAAGTGAATTATTTGATGACAAAGAATTATAACGTGAAGAGTTCTGACCGTAATCTCACCTTACCTCCGTGTGATGTGAACACATTTGAAGGTGATTATATTTCGCGGCCAGCCTTTCGTGACCTTTTCACTGCCTTATATATAAATAGTTCGCGTTTGAGTAATATAGAGCGGTTTTGTCATTTGATACGGAAAACCGCCGGCGAGGCAAAGGAAATTGTATCAAAGTACCCACTTAGTAACGAGGGGTTTGATATAGCTTGGCAAAATTTAAAAGACGCATATGAGAATCCTCGTATGCTTGTCAATAATCAATTGAAAATTTTGTTCAAGCTTCCTTCATTTGACAAAGAATCTAGTGATGGTCTCAAAATTTTGCAACAAGGTGTCAATAATTGTTTGACTTCGCTTGCAATATATAAAGTTTTGACAGAAAGTTGGGATCCAATCCTGATTTTTATGTGTAATCAACGTTTGCCCACGTCCACTGTTAGTTTATGGGAACATAGTGTTAAGGAAAAATCTGAATTGTCTAAATGGAAAGATTTTGATGCCTTTCTGACAGAAAGAATTCAGACTTTAGAATGTGTTCGCGATCTTAAAGACTCATCGGTAGGGAAACCTTCACTACAGAAAACCAAAGTTCATGTGGGGAATTCTAATTCAAATGTAACTTATTGTGTCCTTTGTCGTACTTCAGGACATTTCTTGAGGATATGTAAACGATTTAAGAATCTTGCAATTTCGGAAAGGTTCTCAATAGTTAAAAAATATCATTGTTGTGTTAACTGTTTGTCTCGGGAACATGAAGCAAAGAATTGTAGAAGTGCTTTTAATTGCACGGCGTGTAATAAAAGGCATCATTCTTTGTTGTATCGGGAAGTATCTACTACTGAAGGTTCGTTAGACTTAGCAGAGAGGGATAATTCGGCAATTCCCCCTGCTAGTTCGCAAAATAATAATGCAAATTCTTCTCTACCATCTACCTCTAGGGGCTTGTCGTCAAATCGACAAGTTTTCCACGTTACTCAAAACCGTAAAGTGCTTTTGGGAACCGCTATGGTGAATATTGTTCATCAGGGTATGACGTACCCCGCGCGGGCTCTTATTGACCCGGCTTCAGAAACGTCATTTATTTCTGAAAAATTAAAAAATCGTTTGAAACTAATTACACATTCGACGAATGTTGAAGTTTCAGGTATTAACCAAACAGTTTCTGCTCGAACTAGAAAAGTTTGTCCTTTGAAAATTAGTTCTTTTATAGATCAGACTCTTGTCTTGGAAACAATGGCCTTTGTATTACCAAACATTTCTGGTGCATTGCCATCTTTCTTAATCGGTCTAAGTCTTTGTAATAAGTTTTCAACTTTGCAGTTGGCCGACCCTCATTTTTATCAATCAAGACCGGTTGATATATTATTGGGGGCTGATATATATCCGCAATTGATCTTGAATGGGATTCAAAGAAATGGTTTCGAATCTTTAATAGCTCAAAATACTATATTTGGATGGATCATCACAGAATCTGTTTTAGACACACCAATTCAGGTATATTCTACAACAGTAGAACCTTTGGCGGAAGATAATATTAATAGAAATCTTGTTAGGTTTTGGGAATTGGAAGAAACCCCAAAACGCAAGGTTTTAACACCTTTTGATAGAATTTGTGAGGAAAATTATCGGAGAACAACGCCACGCAACTCCGAAGGCCGATATGTAGTGACGCTACCTTTTAAGCTGGAATTTCCTCAATCGATCAGTTTGGGTTTTTCAAAACAGAATGTCATGGCACAATTCTTGAGAAATGAATCTTCTCTTCTGCGCAAACCTGAAGTCAAAACATTATATGATAATGTCGTTAATGAATATAGTCTTTTAGACCATATGAGACCTGTTTTATAAAATATTTCTAGCAAAAACGTGGTTTTGTGTTATCTTTCTCTGCATCATCCTGTAATTAAACCTGACCGGAAAACTACGAAATTGCGTGTCGTATTTAACGCATCAAATAAGACATCAAACGGTAAAAGCTTAAATGATTGCTTATATGTGGGCTCCACATTGCAATCTGATTTAGTGCTTTTAATTTTATGTTGGAGGCTCTTTCGATATGTGTTTAGTTGCGACATTACGCAAATGTATAGACAAATTCGTCTTGACCCTGCTCATACTCCGTATCAACGTATACTATTCCGATCTTCTCCGACGGAGGAGGTCAATCATACATTGATTTCAAAAATTTCATTTATGAGAGCTATGAATTATAAACAAAATACAAATTTAAAATAACAGAAACACCGTTTGTATCAATTAAAATAAAACTAAGTTGTATCTTCCACTTTATCACTTTGACATTTAATAATAAATATTACTAAACTGAAATGTGGCTTACGAACTATTTTAGAGTCTAAAGACAAATTTTTTATGGTCGAAAGGTAAATGTTTTATGTTCGCGTGTAGGTCATTTTGCTGTTAAATACAATTTTGGAAAAAATTTCAATATTATTTTCGTCATTGAATCAGGTTAATTGCTTTTATAAATGTTTGGCCAAACAAACAAAAAATACACAAAAAATACACCATTGCCTTCGTGCTAGTAAGACGTGTTTTTTTGAGCTCTGCCAAATTCTATATTTTCCGCATTTTTAATAACTATTTTACTTTGACCTAGTGCTAAAGCTCTTTGTTTGTCGTTTTATAACTGATAAAAAAAAACAAAAATAGGGAAGTGTTTTAAATATTTGAAATATTTTTCAATAATTTTTAAAACAACCATAACTTTTAACGTCTACAACAAAAATTTATTTAACAACATATTTGCTAAAAAGACAAACAGAAACAAAGCATTGAACAAAAACACTTATTAAGAAAAATCCGTAAATTTATAAAAACAATTAATCACTGAAATAAACAATAACAACGTCATTTCATTATATCCATATCCCAGTAAACAATATTTTTTGTCAATTTAACCTGGCATCGCTCAATGTTTAAACATCGTCATATTTGACAAATCTGTGCGAATAACAAGCTTATCTCTTAAAACCAAAATAAATAACAATTATTCTACATAAATAAAAGCGTTTTAATTGTGCGATTATGGCGGAATGTCATCATTGCCAAACTACAATTCGTGGTGAAAGTGGCATAATGTGTGAAGGCATCTGCAAGAAGGTTTATCACTCTGCGAAAAAATGTTCAGGTATAGACCAATACTCTCGTGGGGTACTTGAGTCATCTGGCTTCATCAGGTTTCTATGTGATGACTGCCTGCAATACATCCACAATGTCGATTTGGTTATGGCTGAAGTGCAACTTGGTGTAAAAAGAAATAGTGATAATTTGGCTCAATACAAAGGCGAATTTAGAGATTCACTTCATCGTAACGAAATGGAAATAAAAAAATTATTGGAAGCAGTTGAAAAAAGGTACATTTAGAGATTGAAAAAGCTAGATGAAATTCAAAAATCATGTAGTATGAACCTCGAGGAAATCAAGCATATGTATGGTGCATCAAAGGAACTCCACAGTAAAAATAAGGAAATGCGTCACGCTGCATTAGGAAACTAACAAATCAATAGATAGTGCAATAAAAGTTACAATTAAAGGGACAACAGCTAAAGGTGATAAAGTCTCATTCTCGGACATATTAAAACGTAATTCACCTACGTCCGACATGGCTAATATTACTGCGGATCCACCTGTTTCCTACGTAACTAATGAGCCTGGTGTAAATGCTTTCATTAATAACACAGTCTCACCTAACCGTAATTCTACAACGCTTAATAATGTATGTCAGCAGTCTACCTTTGTTTCCTCACCACCACTTTCATCAATTAATCGCATTGAAAAAGTACATAGATCTACACACGCCACGGACAAACATACACCAGTGCATGCCGGTAAGAGCAAGCGTCATGGTAATAGAGCCTCTGTTATTTATGGCGCCAATTCAGCTAAGGATTTGGATGTTATTTCTAATAAAAAATGAATCCACATCTCATCTTTTAAGCCTACCGTTACAGTGGATCAAATTCTAAATTATGTTGAAAAAACAGCGAATATTAGCAAGTGTCACTTGGCCTGTTTTAAGCTGGCAAAGAATGATGCAGATTTATCTACCTTGAAACGTGTCAACTTTAAGGTTGGTATTTCCGGTGGCCACTATGATAAAATTCTTAAGCCTGAAATTTGGCCAGCCGATATTAAAGTTCGGCCTTTCATAAATTTTTGAAATCAGACGTTGCACCTACAGGAACAATAGCTAACGAATGTAATGGCATAAATATATATTTTCAAAATCTCTCTGGAATGCGATCCAAGTCTAGGACAGTTTACGATTTTTCTTCACAATGTGATTTTGATGCTTTTGTATTAGTGGAAACCTGGTTGAACAGAGATTTTTCCGATGCTGAGTATTTTGATCCTAATATATGGAATGTGTACCGTAAAGATAGGGATGCGCTTTCCACTGGTCTATTGTTGGGTGGTGGTGTTCTGGTGGCAGTAAGATCTCGTTTCAAATCATCTCTTTGCCCTATCAATGATCTTAATGGTCTGGCAGACCAATTAATTGTATCAATATCTAATGGGAGTGATTCTGTATTGGTATGTGCATCCAATATTCCACCTAATGGCGCAGACTGCTTGTATGATGTTCATATTTCTAACATCTTATCCATACGTCAGATTCACAGTAAATGATAGTCTTTGTATTCTTGGTGACTTCAATTTAAAAAACATTTTATGGTCGAAATTTTCTGGCAGCTCATTATTAACGCTTTGCAATGTTAACCGCAACTTTGAAATTAATTTTGTTGACATCTTATTGTCACTGAATCTGCGTCAAATTAATACTAATATTCATCAGCAACCTTTAGTCATAGAAATTGAAAACATAAAATTTTTTAAATATTCACAAGCTGCAATTGTTAATGACTTTAACTTTAACCTATGTAATTTTAATTTGGTGAATTCCTTATTTGAGTCTATAAACTGGTTAGATTTGTTTTCAGGGTTAAATAGTCATGAATGATATGATTTGTTTTTGCAGAAAGTGCATGATATCTGCCGTAGTAATATTCCAATTAAGAAGGTGAAACCTTATAAATTGCCATGGTACACTAGTGGTCTCAAAACGCTAAAGAATTTGCGTAACAAGTTTCATAGAAAGTTTTTGAATATTTGTGATTCTGAATCTGAAGCTAAGTTTATTCATTACCGTCGGGAATTTAATTTCTTAAATAAATCCCTTTATAAGCAATTTACTTTGTCTAAGGAACAGGAGATAAAAATTAACCCAAAGTCATTCTGGTCTTTTATAAAGTCTAAAAAACGATCGTCTGATATCCCTTCGACTGTTCATCTGGATGGGATAGCCTCTAACTCCTATGAGGAGGCCGTTAATATGTTTGCATCATTTTTTAAGTCAAAATTTGAGCCGCCTGGGTATAATATTTCTTCCTCAGGGACTCCAACTAACACAGATTTTGGATCTTTTTGTTTGTCTGAGGACGATGTATCTGAAGCAATCGTCCAGGCTAAGAACTCGTTCAAATCTGATTTTGATGGCTTATGTACGCACTTACTGAAAAAGGCCGCCTCGTCTTTATTCCCCACACTAACTTTTATTTTCAAATTGTCACTGGAGGAGGGCGTATTTATCAATAAATGGAACTATGCGATGGTCACTCCTATCTTCAAGGACGGGAGAAGGGATGATGTTAGCTGCTACAGACCTATTTGTAAATTACCAAGTGTTTCTAAAATTTTTGAGCACATTATTCATAAGAAACTGTTCTTTCTAACTAAGAGTTGGATAACACCTTATCAGCATGGTTTCTATACCGGAAGATCTACTGTAACGAATTTGACTCTATTTAATGAATACTGCCTAGAGGCCTTGGCCAATGGCCCTCAAGTTGAGGTAATTTACACTGATTTTTCGAAAGCGTTTGATAAAATATCCCATTCTGTCCTGCTATCAAAAATGGAGTTAATGGGGTTCCATTCTAATTTCCTAACCTTGATTAGATCCTACTTGTCCAACAGAACTTGCTCGGTCAGGATTGAAGGTTATAATTCTGTACCTTATGTACAAATGTCGGGTGTACCTCAGGGTATTATACTTGGTCCTCTATTGTTTAACTTATTCATCAACGATATTGGTTCCTCTTTTCTTAAATCAAACTATCTATTATATGCTGACGACTTAAAGTTTTTCATGAAATTAGATTCGATTGATGATGCCCAAATTATGCAAACGGAGCTCAATAATCTCAGTAGTTGGTGTCGTCTAAATTATCTGAGTTTGAACATTACCAAATGTTTGCATGTTTCTTTTCATAGGTCTGTTGCCCACAATGTTGTAGCGTTTTATATTGATGGTGTGGTGTTGAATACATCTGATACTAAACTCGACTTAGGCGTTTTATTTAGCAGTTCGTTGTCTTTTGTAGAGCTGTACAAAACAGCTCTTTTGAGTGAGCGCTCTTTTTAGCTCCGCTCACTTTACTGAATTAATTCATTCAGTTCATTCAGTAGCTCAGTTGTTTCAGTACTTCAGTTTATTCAGTAACTCAGTTGTTTCACTAGCTCAGTTCATTCAATAGCTCAGTTGTTTTTTTTGCTGGCAACTCTATAAATAAAGAGTACTACATCTCTGTAGGCAATAGCACATGTGTGTGAATTAATTCATTTTTTTCGTATGGATTTTGACATACAAACTGAAACATCACTGAAAAGAGCTACTGAAAGAGACAGATCTAATGAGTCAACTGAAACAACTGAGCTAAAAACGCTCAATTGAATGAAAGATTCACCTCGCTCAATTGACTGAATGATTCAATTGAATTAATTCATTCAGGAGCCGTACAGCTCTAGTCTTTTGCTGCTCATGTCGAGTATATATTACCTAAAGCTTATAAGATGCTGGGTGTTTTAAAGAGAACCTGTTCTGATTTCGCTGACCCTTACACACTTAAATTAGAATATGCTTCTGTTATTTGGAACCCACATGTCTCTAATCTTATTACTCGTATAGAGAGAATTCATCGTATCTTTGTTAATTACGCTACACCTTCGCTATCATATTTATTCTCCGTTCAATATGAATCTAGATGCTTATTTATTGGCCTGCGGACTCTTAAGTCACGTAGAAAAATTCAATCTGCCTTGCTGGTATATGATATTATCAACGGACTTATTGATTGCTCAGACTTACTTCATTCCATACGATTTTATATTCCTCCCAGAAATCTAAGACTAACTAAATTATTCGATGTCCCGTTTTATCGTACAGACTATGCACGTAATGGTACTCTATCCCGCACTTTCTCCTTCATGAATGAAATAAATTACAATATTTAACAATATTCAAACAATTCTATTGACTCATCACTGAGAACACAGAGTTCAAAATGTTACCTTTTAGTTTGCTTAAATAAATATTATTGGGAAATGCATCATTAAATTATTAAGTTGTATTTTTAGGATGTACGTTGTACATATTGGAGATATTTTATATTAATTATATTACATTAATTGTTGTTTGTTTAAAATTTTGTTTTTTAGTTATATATAAGGATTATTTGTCCATTGACTGAATAATAATGATAATAAATAAAACGTATGAGTTACAGACTGTAACCTTTGGTGTAAATTGTGCTCCCTATCTGGCGATACGGACACTTTTACAATTGGCAGATGATTCAGAAAATGAATATCCTCTTGCGGCAAATATATTGCGCAAATCTATGTATGTTGACGACGTACTAACGGGTGCTCATGATATTTCATCTGCTCTGAAGGCTAGGGATCAACTTTGAAATGTTTTATTGTCAGCAAAATTTCTGCTTAGAAAATGGACTTCTAATGCTATAGAAAGTTTGAATGGTCTTCCGTCAGATTATTTAGTAGATTCGAAGCTTTTAACACTTGTTGAATCCAGTAGCTCTAAAACATAAGGTATTCAATGGAATGCTCCGTTGGATTCATTTTACTTTAAAGTGGAGCCTATTGCTGATAATTTACATTACACCAAAAGAGAAGTCTTGTCTGCAGTAGCTAAATTGTTTGATCCCATAGGTTGGCTAGGTCCTGTCATTATTATTGCGAAAATGATTATGCAGACAATATGGCGTGACAACATTGATTGGGATGAGACATTACATGCATCAACGGAAAATGAGTGGAAGAAGTTCGTAAGTTTTTACACGGAAGTAAATAATATAAAAATACCACGTTGGGTACAGTATACGCCTAATACTTCTGCTGAACTTCATGTTCACGGACATACGTACTGTAAATGGCATTGTGAAGCGACCAATCACCAAACTGGTCATTTTGGCCAACTAAAAAATATAATATTTATTAACTTCCTTTGTTTCCTAGCAATATGGATTCCTTATCATTATTGATGGAAGAGGCTCTGTTGGAAGAGAGCCCAGTGGCAATGGAAGTGGCCCCTCCGGCGGTGGTTCCATCGGGCAGCGTTCCCACTTCATTGGTTGTGGATCCAGCAGCGGGAGCTGATACTGCGGAGGCGGTTTCAGCATCGGCGAGCCCAGTTGACATATCTGGGTTAGCAGACGTCGACAAGCCCAATACGTCTGCTGCTAAGCGGCCTAAAACTACTGCGCCGGCCTGTAGTCTTTGCAATAAATCGCATCCCCTGGCATCTTGCTTCCGTTTCAGGCGGCTGGCCCATGAAAAGAAATTGAGGCATTTACTGATTTGGGGTCATTGCTCCAAATGCTTGGCTAGCAATCATAAAGCCAAAGACTGCGGCAGCGTGCGGAGATGTGGCAAATATCAGGGCGATCATCACACGTTAATACACTTCCCAAAGCCGACTGAAAAAAGCTCTCTGGAACCAAAGGACAAGCTCCCCCTAAACAAGAAAAAAGACTCAACGAAGCCTGTGACGTTGAGAGCGGATCTGGCTAATATAGCGCCTTTGCCACTCCGCCAGGTGGTTTCATTCTCCCCGACGGTACAGGTTAAGTTGCAGGTGTGAGGTTTCGGTGCAGGAAGTCGTGATGTTTCGGTGAGAGCCGTAATAGACGTATGTTGCGCAGTCAGCTACGTGAGCGATCAGCTTGTAACTAAATTGAAGTTGCCAGCTCCAGATGGCTACTGCCGGTTACGCATACGCTCTATTTACAATGCCGCAAAGCAAATTTCGTTTAGCGCGAAAGTGCAGCGAATGCATGGCATAAGGACGCCTCGGGAAAGTGTAGCAGAGGCGGTGAAGGATAGATTTCCGGGCTTACAATTGGCTGACCCTACCTTCTATCATTCTGGGCAGGTGGCATTGGTTTTGGGCCCGGAATTGAGCGAGCAAATCATGACGGGTAATATCTTCGCTTCGCCGGGTTCACCCTTAGTACAATATACCATTTTTGGTTGGGTGATCACCGGTGCGTCGCCAATTTAATATATCTATTGTATTTTAGAATGTACATTAATTTTTTTTCTAAATACATCATATATATCTATTTTTATTGAATACCTTCGTTATTGCAAGGTGGCCGGCAATGTTTAAGCCAAAACGTTTGACTTATATAATTTATTCTTTAATTTGGTCATATTGACTTATTTCAATTATAAGTATTTTGTCAGGGTCCACATTTGCTCCTTTTTTAAGTCAATCTTGATTTTTCGGAGTATTCCTTGGATTTTGACTAGTAAAATATCTACCGGTTTGGTTTTACTCGTTTGTTCGGTCATTTGCTGTATTTTTTATGTATAATATCTTACTTGTTTGTGAGCCTTTACGAAAGTGATACACTATCCAAAACCATAAAAAATTATAAAAAGTTACAAATAAAGAAACATATATTGAATTTGAAAACATTAATACCAATTGTTTTTTATTTAACTTCCTTCTTTACACGCAAACATATATATATATATATATATATATATATATGAATATAAATGTATATATAAATATATTTATATATATATATATATATATATATATATATATATGAATGTAAATGTATATATAAATATATATATATATATATATATATATATATCTATATATATATATATATATATATATATATGAATATAAATGTATATATAAATATAATTATATATATATATATATATATATATATATATATATATGAATATAAATGTATATATAAATATATATATATATATATATATATATATATATATGAATATAAATCTATATACAAATATATTTATATATATATATATATATATATATATATTTACATATAAAATCATATATATATATACTAGCGAACCCCATGCACACTTCGTAGTGCAGAAAAGAAATTAAGAAAATTAATTCGAATTCATTTAAATCAGTGATAAACTGCTTTTATTGTTATGTTCTGTGGTAAACAACATTTGTTGTTTTTCTATTTTCGGTGTAAATATACAAAACCGATAGTTTGCCAACGCGCGAACACGCTACATAGAACTGTCCATGTGAGAAGACTGGATTCACGAAATTCACTGCACAAATTTCTAAAGATCGGCCTTGCGTCTAATTAATGGTAATCGCAAACGCAAGGCGAAAAGGAAACTGGAGTTGCTAAATTCAAATGGTATATCGGACGGAATCGTTGGGATATGTGGAATGAATACATCTTCGCCTTTTAATTTTCCGGTTAAAATAGTAGTTTCAATTACATAAGCCATCAACCTTTTAATAGCAAGTCTTGTACCATTACACAAACGGGGTCGATTTATATTACGAAGCATAATAGTAGTGGCTTCAACTTTCTATGGAGATTATGCGGAGGCAATCCTGGTAAGTCCAACGAATTTAAAAATTCTGTTGGATAATTCAAAACATCTCCTTCATTGGTAACAGTATCGACTGACTTGTACAACACCATTTCGCCATGAGTCTTTGATTGTATAGCCATGTTTAATTCAGTAACATCTTTGTTTTCTGCCGCTAAAATTGCTCTGGCACTCAACCATGAATGGCATGTATATTGTTGTGCTATGTTAGTGAAAACACATTCAATTAATTCCTCTTTTGACTGTACGAAACGGTAAAAATTATTTGGAAATGTTATCAATCCAGTCTTATCAATAGGCATTGCACCATTCTTAATTTTCAGCAATTGCTTAGAGAACTTATCAGCAGATAGATCATTCTACGAATGTTGGTAGTGAGTTTCAATATTTTAACAAATCTCCATATATATGAAGACTTTAAGCAAGCGTTAATTTCATCGGCAGATGTCGATCTAAGAATGAACCGCAATGTTTGCCTAAAATCGCCTAACAATAAAAACAACGCACCACGAAACAACTCTGAGTTGTCTCGGAGATCTTTCATTGTTCCTTCCAAAGCTTCAACAGATTACTTATTCGCGTACTCATGCATACGACTTGGGCTGTGCATGGACCGTGTATCATATTTTGCACAACAACATCATATAATTCAGAATCACTTATTTGATCTGGAATTTCAGAACATATAACATTGTCAACTTCATGCGATGTGATTTTATTCACCAACCATATTGAAATGTGAGCGTGTGGCAAACCAAGCTTTTGCCACTCCACAGAATACAGCCAGCATTTCACTTCACCAAACACTTTAGATATCACGCTAAAACCCATAAGCGCTTTCAATATCTGCTTAAAAATACGGGAAGTGATATCATGGCGGTCGGTAGGACTTTGGCCAGCGAATATATTATCTTTAATGTCACTCCATTGCGGGTTACACGTAAATGTTATAAATAAATTTGGTCGACCGTAATGACGCACATAAGTCATTGAATCCTGCGCGTACCCATGCATATGACGTGGGCTGTGCATAATGTATTTAAATATTTAGGTGTTTAGTGATTTATTTGTATGTAATTTATTTCATAGATCCCCAAAGTTGTGTATTAGAATAACTAAGTATATAAATTAAATTAATGGTTTGACTAAATTAATGGTTTGCACTAAAATGGCTATAACTCATGAACCAATACACATACAGAAAACATATGCACATAAAAACCTTGGTATTGATGTCACCTTTCATATAAGAAACAAAATAGGTTGATGCATTCCGGAGAAAATCAATTACTAACACAATGCAACTTATTTTTATATATATAGATATATATATATATATATATATATATATATATATATACATATATATATATATATATATATATATATATATATATTTATATATATACAAATATAAATGTATATATATATATATATATATATATATATACAATATATATATATATATATATATATCAATATGTTACTTTTTAGTTTGCTTAAATAAATATTATTGGGAAATGTATCATTAAATTATTAAGTTGTATTTTTAGGATGTACGTTGTACATATTGGAGATATTTTATATTAATTATATTACATTAATTGTTGTTTGTTTAAAACTTTGTTTTTTAGTTATATATAAGGATTATTTGTCCATTGACTGAATAATAATGATAATAAATAATAAATAAAACGTATGAGTTACAGACTGTAACCTTTGGTGTAAATTGTGCTCCCTATCTGGCGATACGGACACTTTTACAATTGGCAGATGATTCAGAAAATGAATATCCTCTTGCGGCAAATATATTGCGCAAATCTATATATGTTGACGACGTACTAACGGGTGCTCATGATATTTCATCTGCTCTGAAGGCTAGGGATCAACTTTGAAATGTTTTATTGTCAGCAAAATTTCAGCTTAGAAAATGGACTTCTAATGCTGTAAAAATTTTGAATGGTCTTCCGTCAGATTATTTAGTAGATTCGAAGCTTTTAACACTTGTTGAATCCAATAGCTCTAAAACATAAGGTATTCAATGGAATGCTCCGTTGGATTCATTTTACTTTAAAGTGGAGCCTATTGCTGATAAATTACATTATACCAAAAGAGAAGTCTTGTCTGCAATATCTAAATTGTTTGATCCCATAGGTTGGCTAGGTCCTGTCATTATTATTGCGAAAATGATTATGCAGACAATATGGCGTGACAACATTGATTGGGATGAGACATTACATGCATCAACGGAAAATGAGTGGAAGAAATTCGTAAGTTTTTACACGGAAGTAAATAATATACAAACACCACGTTGGGTACAGTATACGCCTAATACTTCTGCTGAACTTCATGTTCACGGACATACGTACTGTAAATGGCATTGTGAAGCGACCAATCACAAAACTGGTCATTTTGGCCAACTAAAAAATATAATATTTATTAACTTCCATTGTTTCCTAGCAATATGGATTCCTTATCATTATTGATGGAAGAGGCTCTGTTGGAAGAGAGCCCAGTGGCAATGGAAGTGGCCCCTCCGGCGGTGGTTCCATCGGGCAGCGTTCCCACTTCATTGGTTGTAGATCCAGCAGCGGGAGCTGATACTGCGGAGGCGGTTTCAGCATCGGCGAGCCCAGTTGACATATCTGGGTTAGCAAACGTCGACAAGCCCAATACGTCTGCTGCTAAGCGGCCTAAAACTACTGCGCCGGCCTGTAGTCTTTGCAATAAATCGCATCCCCTGGCATCTTGCTTCCGTTTCAGGCGGCTGGCCCATGAAAAGAAATTGAGGCATTTACTGATTTGGGGTCATTGCTCCAAATGCTTGGCTAGCAATCATAAAGCCAAAGACTGCGGCAGCGTGCGGAGATGTGGCAAATATCAGGGCGATCATCACACGTTAATACACTTCCCAAAGCCGACTGAAAAAAGCTCTCTGGAACCAAAGGACAAGCTCCCCCTAAACAAGAAAAAAGACTCAACGAAGCCTGTGACGTTGAGAGCGGATCCGGCTAATATAGCGCCTTTGCCACTCCGCCAGGTGGTTTCATTCTCCCCGACGGTACAGGTTAAGTTGCAGGTGTGAGGTTTCGGTGCAGGAAGTCGTGAGGTTTCGGTGAGAGCCGTAATAGACGTATGTTGCGCAGTCAGCTACGTGAGCGATCAGCTTGTAACTAAATTGAAGTTGCCAGCTCCAGATGGCTACTGCCGCTTACGCATACGCTCTATTTGCAATGCCGCAAAGCAAATTTCGCTTAGCGCCAAAGTGCAGCGAATGCATGGCATAAGGACGCCTCGGGAAAGTGTAGCAGAGGCGGTGAAGGATAGATTTCCGGGCTTACAATTGGCTGACCCTACCTTCTATCGTTCTGGGCAGGTGGCATTGGTTTTGGGCCCGGAATTGAGCGAGCAAATCATGACGGGTAATATCTTCGCTTCGCCGGGTTCACCCTTAGTACAATATACCATTTTTGGTTGGGTGATCTCCGGTGCGTCGCCAATTTAATATATCTATTGTATTTTAGAATGTACATTAATTTTTTTTCTAAATACATCATATATATCTATTTTTATTGAATACCTTCGTTATTGCAAGGTGGCCGGCAATGTTTAAGCCAAAACGTTTGACTTATATAATTTATTCTTTAATTTGGTCATATTGACTTATTTCAATTATAAGTATTTTGTCAGGGTCCACATTTGCTCCTTTTTTAAGTCAATCTTGATTTTTCGGAGTATTCCTTGGATTTTGACTAGTAAAATATCTACCGGTTTGGTTTTACTCGTTTGTTCGGTCATTTGCTGTATTTTTTATGTATAATATCTTACTTGTTTGTGAGCCTTTACGAAAGTGATACACTATCCAAAACCATAAAAAATTATAAAAAGTTAAAAATAAAGAAACATATATTGAATTTGAAAACATTAATACCAATTGTTTTTTATTTAACTTCCTTCTTTACACGCAAACATATATATATATATATATATATATATATATATGAATATAAATGTATATATAAATATATTTATATATATATATATATATATATATATATATATGAATGTAAATGTATATATAAATATATATATATATATATATATATATATATATCTATATATATATATATATATATATATATATATATGAATATAAATGTATATATAAATATATTTATATATATATATATATATATATATATATATATGAATATAAATGTATATAT
>OY776281.1:23064930-23114930 GCA_963675445.1 Linnaemya vulpina
ATCCGCATTGTTATGCTTTGTGCCCCTTCTATGCTCAATGCTGTTTCTTGATGGCGAAACAGATCTACCTCTCTTCCTTCATGCTTTGCAGCTGCGCTGAAAATGACCGATCTTTCCGCAGTTAAAGCACTTAGGCTTTTCTTTAGTAGCACTTTCTGCCAGCAGTTGTCGCATTGCCTCCTTAACGCTAGCAACTAGGTTGTTATCCTCCTCAGACAAAACCTCCACATTCCGCACTTTAAATATCTGTGGCTTGAAAACCATCCTTGCAGTCTCTTGAGCCAGCGCAAATGAAACAGTTTCAGCGAAAGTGGATTTCTGCGTAGCGCACACCGCCAGTTTAACATCAGAGTCGCGATTGCCGTTAACTATAGCCTCAGTTTTAAAGTGGTCCAGGAACGGGTGACTCTCGCCAGGATATGTGAGCTGCACTAAACGCTCGATTTCCATTGCGAAATCTTTTAGAGACTCGTTACGCTTCTGAACACTACATCGCAATTCCATTCTGTGTAAATTGCGCTTGTGCTCACCACCATACTTGCGCTGCAATGCTGCCATTATTTCATTATAGTTGTTTCCGCTGCTTACTGGCACAGTTTCAAGTACCTCTGCGGCTGTACCCTTTAAGGACAAGATCAACTCTATGGCCTTTTCTTCAGCATCCCATCCATTTCTGCTAGCAACCGTCTCGAAATGGAATTTGAAGATGCCTAATGGTACGCTGCCGTCGAAGCATGGCGCTTTTACCCGCGCAGAAACTTTCGCAACTGCTCGTACTGGCCCGCCACTACACTCCAGGCTATGCATTTTGTCCTCTAGAGCATGCAATTCCTCTTCGTACTCCTTTGCATGCTGTTCCAGGCCACCGCTTTCTAGATGCTGGACTCTATCCGCCAGCTCTGAGAATTTATTCTCAATAGAATCCTCCCTCCTGTTAATGGCTTCAGAAACCTCTACCAGGGTCTTGTTCATGGCTTTATTTGACTCCTGTATTTCGGCTAAAAGCTTTTCCTGCATCTGGTGAAAGTTCTGTTTTATTTCAGTTATTTCGGCTACAAGCTTTTCACTGCTGATCCTTGATGCCTCCTGCATCTGCTGAGATTTTTTGTTTTATTTCACTTATTTCGGCTACACTTTTTTTCACTTTTTCAGCTGTTCAACTTTTAGCTCATCAAATTTCATGATTATTTATTTTAATTTTTTTTAATGTGCTTTTTTTTTTTTTTCTTAAATTGCAATGTCCTTTTAATTATTTTTGCAATCCCAATTCTGACACCAATTGTTAGGTTTTTAGACCTTTTCGTAAAAACGGTTTTATTTTTATCCTTCAAGGATTCGTTTTATTGCATTAAATTAAAACACGGACAAATTAATTTTAGAAATATAATGCGGCAACACTTTATTTATTACTTTATCTACACAAGTATTTGTACTACTCAACACTTAGCGATGTTAACTCGTCTATATTTGAAATCACACTAACTCGCTGAGCTCTGGCAGCGCCTTTATATAGCAAAAATTACGTCGTCTGGTAACTTCGCAAAATTTCTAGGCATGGTTGTTTTTGGTTGTGCTTTACTTAACATGTAGCTATATACGTGTGTTTGTATACATGACAATGCTGACTTGTCTGTTTTGCTTATGGTGACTATGTGTGGCTGTGTGTTATGTGGTTTTGTTTCTTCTTCTCCTATGTGTATATGGCTGTGTATACTTGTTAGTCTGTTTAGCTTTATTAGCAGCGAATACTTGCATACAAGATCATTAAGAATAACATCTTTTAGCATTTATGTTGCTAGGGTTTTCGTTGTTGTTGTTTACACTTATTATTGGCACAGCCTCGAATGATCTTGTATACGCTGGAGTATTCCATTTCCGTTAATTTGAATATTATCTATATTGTGTTGACCAGGGTTGTAACATTTTGACAACTATAGATTAATTGGCAGTGCTGCCAAGTATATATAGCCACATTATCGTTTTATTTAAATCTATTTCTAATCTTTGTAAAAATATATATATAGATATATATATATATATATATATATATATATGTATATATATATATATATATATATATATATGTATATATATATATATATATATATATATATATATATATGTATATATATATATATATATATATATATATATATGTATATATATATATATATATATATATATATATATATATGTATATATATAATATATATATATATATATATATATATATATATAAATATATATATATTTATATATATATATTTATATATATACATATATATATATATATATATATATATATATATACATATATATATATATATATATATATACATATATATATGTATATATATAAATATATATATATTTATATATATATATATATATATATATATATATATATATATTTATATATATATATATATATATATATATATATATGTATATATATATAGATATATATTATATATATATATATATATATATATATATATATATATATATATAGATATATATTGTATATTTATATATATATATATATATATATATATATATATATGTTTATCTTTAACCAATGGTTTATATTGTTCATGTCATGACTTAGATTATCTCTGCATTCAATTTCAGTTTCCCCTTCCGCGTAGATTAATGTATCGTCTGCATATAAAACTATTTTACATTTTCTTACAATATTTGGCATATCATTTATATATATTATGAAAAGCAACGCTTCTCAAATAGCTCCCTGTGGGACGCCATAATCATTCCTAATGCTACAAGATGCTACACCATTTACTTTCGTTTTTTGCGTTGTATTTTTTAAATATGATTTGAACCATTGGAATTCTACTCCTCTAATACCGTACATGTAAAGTTTCTGTATTATTATTTCGCGATCAATTGTTTCAAACGCTCTTTTAAAGTCTAGAAAAAGTGCCATAATTTTCTTATTTTTATCTATATATTTCCATTGATTTATTATATAATTTAGTGCAGTTTCACATTAATATTTTTTCCGGAATCCTGATTGATACTTTGACAAAATACAGTTATCTTCTATATATTTTTCCAATTGATCTTTAATTACTTCTTCCAATATTTTTTCAAATGTATTTAATGTGTCAATAGGCCTGGGGGGTTACTCTCTATCGCGATGCGAAAGCAAATGCGATGCGAAAGGCAAATGCGATAAGAGAACAATTTGGTACTCTGTATCTCTTACGCAAACGCTTTCGCAAAGTAATTATAAAATGAAGCAACACTGCCACCGCAAAGTAAACAATAACGAAGAAGGACAAAATAAAATGTCAAAACTTGTGAACAATTTAATTAACAGAAAAACAATTAACAAAACCAAAAATTGCACTTCATTAGCAACAACTATTTATAGTTACAAAATAAAATAAAAACTTTGGTAAAAATATTAATATAAAATACATATGTATGTATATCACATTCTTAAATTAAAAAAGGCACTTCGTCGGCATATGTATGTGGGAAATCATTTTCAAAAATAAAAATCATATTGTAGTTTTTAACTCTAAAATTCTTTTCTTTAATTCCAATTTTTCTACTTTTAGTTTTTGTTTCTGAATTTCGCATTCTTTTTGGAATTTGAATTTTTCTTTAGCAAAAGCCAGCTTCTCCTTCAGTTCAAAAATTTTTCTATTGTATCTTACCAAATCTTTCAAATCGTTTCTTATTTCACCAAGTACTTTAGTGTTTTCTTTATGGAAGACGTCTTGATTTTCTACTTGGGTTTTTAGGAAATTATCACGCTCATTGACGTTAGAAAGCCGTGGACGTTTGGCAGTATGAAGATTTTCGTTGAACTTGCTATTATGCTGTGGAGGTTCCAAATTTTCTTGCGAAACATCCTTTTCCACTAATGAAACATCGTTAGTGTTATCGCCGTTTACACCAAAACATGAAGCCATTGGCATGCCGTTAACAGCCTCTTCCATATTAAGAAGACTTACAATTTGTTCTTCTGTGGAAGAAAGCGGGCAAAATTCGGACTGACCACCACCCGTGCCAGAAACACTCAGTTTATTTTTCCGCATTTTTATTTTTGTATGATTTTTTAAATCGGACCAAACCTATATATGTATGTAGGTACAAGCATAATTAAAAATGATTAACATCACATTTCATGTACATAAATGAAAGCAATCAATATTACCTTTTTCCAGCCAGCTATATCTCTAACAGGAGGTCCATTAGAGTAGAGGTTATCGGACAACTTCGTCCACAAGTTATGTGCAACCTGTTTGGCATTTGCTGCTTGTAAGTGCCCCTTGGCCAATTCCTTATGTTCCACCATGAAATCAACTAAAATTTCAAATTGTCGTTGTTTTGTCTGCAACTTTTTTGGCTTTTCCCTAAAAATATTAATATACATATATTTATAAAAAAAATAAATAATATACAATATAATTTTCAATATACTTACATCTTTTTGTTTATTTGCGTTTGCTATTTTACTACCGCAAGATATTTGTACGTATCAAACGATTTTGACATACAGTTTCGCTTTGCAGAGTGCGGTGCTGCCACATTTGCGAAAATAACACAAACTAAATGCGAAAGGCAAATGCACAAACGCATTAAAAAGTACCAATTGTTCGATTTCGTATGATTTTTCTTTCGTATCGCGATAGAGAGTAACCCCCCTGAACTCTTCACATTCATCAGTTTTTTCTACTTTTTCTATAGGTGACACCATCGTGTTCTTCCAATTTTCCGGGAATATTCCTGTCTCTAATGAATTATTTATTATATTTTGCAAAATTACACCTGATGTGTTCCAGTTTTCTAAAATCATTTTGGTTGATATTTTATTGTAATCTGGTTTGTTTTTTAGTTCTTTTGCTATTTCCTTAAGATCTGAAATTGTTATTAATTTAAATTTAAAATTCTGGTTTATCATGCTTATCTGGTTTGCATATTGTACATGGTCTATAGACTCTCTTATTTCTTTAACTCTATTTACAAAATATTCATTGAAATTATTAGCTATTTGCTTATCATTATCTATTTTTATCCCTTTAAATATCACAGAGTTTATTACTGTATGACTTTTCCCAAGCATAAATTTCTTTTTCCACATCTGTTTTTGATCATTTGCCCTATTTATTTAATCGTTTATATATTTGTTTTTCTGATTTTCAATGTTAACTTTATATATGATTCTCCCAATTTTATAATTTGACCATGCCTCTATAGTATTTACATATTTTGCTACTTGGTATCTTTTCATTTTCTCGTTCTTTAGTATTTTTAAATCCCTATTAAACCATCCTGTATTATTATCTTGCTCTTTTACTATCACTATTTTCACTAAATTTTTGTATCGTTGCCTCATAACATTTATCAAAATTGAAAACATTTTCATTAAGATCTTTGGTTTCATCAAATTTTAACATACAGCTAAGTTCTGTATTAAAAATTGCCTTATTGTATTTTAAAATCTCAACTTTCTTTTGACTAGTTTTTTTGTCCATGTTGTTATTTTCTACCAAAATTTCAATTACTTCATGGTCTGATATTTTTGATGTTTTACTATTTTGTGTTTTACTATTCGTAATTATATAATCAATTAAAGTTTTTGTATTTTCCGTCACTCTAGTATAAGTTTCTACAATCTGTTTAAGTCCGCTATCATTTAAATGCCTCTCGATTTGTTGTTTATAGTAACTGTCTTTCGACCAATCTATATTAAAATCTCCTGTTATTAGGGTATCATAATTCCGTTCACTAATTTCCTCTAACGCCTCCCCAAATATTTGACAGAGATTAAATATATTACTACTAGGTGATATATACACCGCTACAATTGTAATGCTGATCATCCTAAAAATTTAGCTGTACAACCTAAAATCCAGTATTTATAGTCCTCAATGTCCATTCGTTCCTATAGTAGATGACTAGGCCTCCCGTTCGATTCGAGCTTGATAAACATGTAATTTTTTCATAATCTTTCAGCGCAACTTCTTGCTCATCAATATCTTCCGTTAAATGTGTCTCTGATAGAATTATTAACTCTGGCTTCTCTGTTTCAGCAAGTATCTCCATCTGATTAAAGTTATTAATAAGGCCTTGTATATTTGTTTAAAGCACTTTAATTTTCTTTCGTTGTTATTCTGTCGGTCCCATTTTCTTTTATTATTTAGTTTATTTTTATAGACAGGGCACTGCTTATCATTGGTCACATGATTTTCTTCTAGTCCAATATTCAGTTTTTCATTTATTACAATGAAAACATTAATAACAATTGCTTTTTGTTTAACTTCCTTCTTTAAACGCAAGCATTTGGTCCATTCGAACCCGATATTGGAGGATAAATTTATTATTACAAAGGTGCTAATGTTCTGTTTTTTCTTTTATAAAAGATCTTCACCAATCCCGAAAAAATTCATCAGTCCATTTTATACACATATATTTATATTTCACTGGAAAATAAAAGGTGCGTAATCTCGTTTTTTTTTTTAAGTGAAAAATTTATAATATATATAGAAAAATAAAACGTAGTGTAAGGAAAAGAAGGAAACAATTGTTGTTGGTTTCATATATAGTGATTAATCACTTTGCAATATTATTTATTACAAGGCAGACATATTTGTGTTGAAAACTCCATCTGGTTTTCAATTGTCCTTAAAGTAATTGTGACGTTTGCTTTGATTTATTTTCGTGATCAATATATCACGTACTAATAAAATCAATCGTGCGTATTGTTTATGTGGACGGACGGAATCTTAGAATAATTTTAATATTAAATTTCTTATTATCGGTGAATTTCGAAACAGATACTTAATAAAGTGGCAAATTAAAATTAAAATACGCAAAGAAAATTGCTTGGAAAAAATACATAAGTGCATATACATATATTGTTGTGATACATTGTTGGTGTAATAAATAAAACACATAAATTTTTTTGATTCTTTATTTCATTATTTTACTTGTGGAATTTAGCACTCTATAGTCGGTCAAATTCTGAGATAGATTTTGTGTTGAATTTGTGTGAATAAATTTTATTAAAATTTAATTTTATTAAACTCAATTTAGATTTATTGAAACAAAAGCCACAAATTTATATATAAAATGAAGTGTTAAAAGTAAATTTGTATCACAAAGGATAATGACGTCAATTTTAAAGAAATTTATCCGTGTATCAGATGCACTGATTAAATTCGAACCAAATTTAATGAAACATGCGAAGATTTGCACACTGTACATACGTTGGAAATTCACCGTGAAGAATTTAAAAAGTTGTGGGAGAAAGTAAAATTGGTTTATGAGGACTGTCTGGATAATTTCGATAGTAATTTAAAGACAGATCCTAATGACTTTACGACCACAATGGCTAAATATGACGCTTCTTACGCAGCTTATTTAAATTGTTTATCTCTAATTAATGAAAAAGTGAGTAGTTTTGAAAGGGTACCGAAAGTGAATTATTCGATGATAAAGAATTATAACGTGAATAGTTCTGACCATAATTTTACCTTACCTCCGTGTGATGTGAACACATTTGAAGGTGATTATATTTCGTGGACAGCCTTTCATGACCTTTTCACTGCCTTATATATAAATAGTTCGCGTTTGAGTAATATAGAGCGGTTTTGTCATTTGATACGGAAAACCGCCGGCGAGGCAAAGGAAATTGTATCAAAGTACCCACTTAGTAACGAGGGGTTTGATATAGCTTGGCAAAATTTAAAAGACGCATATGAGAATCCTCGCATGCTTGTCAATAATCAATTGAAAATTTTGTTCAGGCTTCCTTCATTTCACAAATAATCTAGTGATGGTCTCAAAATTTTGCAACGAGGTGTCAATAATTGTTTGACTTCGCTTGCAATATATAAAGTTTCGACAGAAAGTTGGGATCCAATCCTGATTTTTATGTGTATTCAACGTTTGCCCACGTCCACTGTTAGTTTATGGGAACATAGTGTTAAGGAAAAATCTGAATTGTCTAAATGGAAAGATTTTGACACCTTTCTGAGACAAAGGATTTAGATTTTTGAATGTGAGTAGTAGGGAACTGTATGTGCTGCGACCATTAAAAATATTAAATTTCAGCAATTAAATTTGAAATTTTTCAATTTTAATTGCCAAAATTCTCAAATTTCCCAAAATTCTCAAATTTCATTTTGTGTGTGTTCGTGTGTGTATTTTTTCCCACGGTTTAGTAGGGGCGTTCACAGTGTTGTTTTTTTTTTTAAATAAAATGTTGGGGTAGGCGTGGGAATTTGTGTCTGTCCATATGTGACCTTGAGAATACATGTCCGTCGGTATGTGAGCGTGGGAATTTGTGTCTGTCCATATGTGACCTTGAGAATACATGTCCGTCGGTATGTGAGCGTGGGAATTTGTGTCTGTCCATATGTGACCTTGAGAATACATGTCCGTCGGTATGTGAGCGTGGGAATTTCTGTCTGTCCATTTACACTGTGTACGCCTGGTGAATAAAAAAATTTAGTAGCATTTTTAGGAATCACACTATTTAAAAAGTGTAGTAGTTATATATGGATACCCTTAATGTTTGTGGTTCGTTCCTTCTTGCTGGAGTGAGATTTTTTCTTTTATTTTTTTGCTTATTAAAATTTGGTGTGTTTACTTAAGATTTGTCGTCCAGCAATTCAGTGTTTTTTTTTTACTTTTTTGCTTCCAGTGCTTGAGTCTGGAGGAATAATTTGATTATTCTGATCTTGAAGACGTTGTGAAAAAAAAAAAAATTACTATTGCATAAATATTGAAACTGATGTTTTGTTTATTTTATACATGACGATCATCGATGGATTTTATTTGGGGATCTGGATGGTGGTGCGATTTCTGTATTTTGTAGAATATGAATATTTATGCTATGTTTAAGTGTGTGTGTTTTTTGTGTTCTGAGTGGCGGTTGGAATGTCTGGCTGTCAGACAGTCTGTGTGTGTGACGATTGGTGAGTCTGTATGACAGTCCGCTTTCCTGGTCAGTATAAAATGTGATAAGGTGTACATATTCATGCGTACATAAATATCTACAAATTTATTTCATTTACGCATATACATACAAACAAATAATAAGCGTTTATTCTTTGTGCCCAAATATTCCCTTGACCATTTGAATGAATGAATGAACCATTGTTTAAACATATACATTGTTTTAATTTTTATTAATATGTAATATTTATACATACATTTACATATATTTTTTAATATAAAGCTGCCTCCACTGCGTCAGCTGCCTCTATCAACAATTGATCGTTGGTATCTTCGTATAATGCAAGAAACATTGGGACATCAATTTTTGGGAGCATTTGGACTTCCAATATTTCTATGTGCGGTTTGTTGGTTACCTCTCTTCTATTGGATTCACTACCAGCTTCGGCAGGCTGAGTATTGATGCTCAAAAATAGGTCATCGTCACCTGTCAGCATCTCTTCATATTCTTCATCTATTTTTTGGAGTGGGTTAGATGAAGATGGTTGCGAAGACAGCTCTAGGAGAAGCTCCTCATCTCCTTCAAGATGTTTCTCGAACTCTTCCTGTCTGGCTTTTCTTAAATTCTCCTTCAAATGGTGACGCTGAAGTCTCCGATATAATGGTGTGTACCAGAAGGGCTTCATTGTAGAAATAAAAGCTCAACTTCAAAATTTGATAATTTTGCTTTGAAAACTTGTGAAGCTACAAAAATTTTGTAGTTTATCAGATACCACAATGTTTTGTCCACGTAGCAGTTTCTTTTGCTACAACATTTTGTGACGTATCTGCATGCATAAGCATGCCTCCGTATCCTGTGTATATCACATATCATAATGTTTGTTTACATAAATTTTGTCCACGTAGCAGTTTCATTCCCGTAAACATTTTGTAACGTAGAGGCATGCATAAGCATGTCCCTGTACTCTGTATATATCAAATTCCGTTCAAAACTTTGTAACGTATCTGCATGCACAAGCATGTCTCTGTACTCTGTAGATATCACTTATCAAAATTTTTGTTTACATAAATATTGTCTACGTAGCACTTTCATTCCCTTAAACATTTTGTATTGTAGAGGCATGCATAAGCATGTCTCGGCATTCTGTGTATAATCAGATACCACAATGTTTTGTCCACGTAGCAGTTTCTTTTCTAATTTTTTAATCTTAACCGTTTCTATCACCAGATACGCTACTTTTGCAAAGTAACGCAAAGCTACTTTGTTGGAATGAAGCGTACTATACCAAAACAAAATTTTCACGAATTTGTATTAATCTAAATTTTTAGGATAAAATTCAGTACATTTTTGTATCTAAAAGTAACAAGTCGTGACTATTAAAAAATTCCTTGTGTGTTATTAATAAATCTAAGACAGAAAATAAATACATATTCTCAAAAAACATATTATTTGTATATCAAAAAATAAGAGTGTGTCATATAATTTAAACAAAGACAGAATTTAAATATATATATAAAAATCCTTGTAATATTACATGTTATTCAAGCAATCAATATATTTTTTAATAAAAAAGTACACTATAACAAAAATAATTTTTATAAGTGTAAATCAAAATATTTAAAAAAAAAATGAGTTCATCAATTTTCAAGTGCAATATCTGTAATAAGGTATATAAATACCAAAAATCTTATTTAGAACATTGCAAAGGTCATGTTCAACCACAACAAGTGCAACAGTCGATACAACCCCCAACATCTGCGTGCAACCCCATAGCAACATATCAACAAATCGCACAGTCCATACAACCCTCAATATATGCATACAACTCAATGGTCCACAACAATTTGCAGTATCAGTATCCGGCGCAGTATCAGTACCCAGTGCAGTATCAGTACCCAGTGCAGTATCAGTATCCAGTGCAGGTACCAGCGTATCCTTTATATCCGTATCCAGTGTCAACCAACCAATTCACAGCACCTATGGAGATTCCATATCCCATTGAATATAGCGTACCTATACAGTTGCAGCAAAATAATATGCCTAATTATTACCCAAGCTATTTGCCCGTAGATAATCCTTCTCAAGCCATGGATATAAGTCAAGTTATTCCACATGATCAGGCAAATACACAAAATAATGAAGTAGAAATGGATATCTCAAATTCTGCGGATGATCTACTGTGTCAAGCTCCAAATGAATGCAAATATTATATAATAAATAGTGCTTTTAAAAATAATATTACAACATTTGGAGTTCCAGTAAATAAAGATTGTATTCTATTTGAAGATGTTATTGTGGATAATAAACATATCATCAAAGAAAGAGTTGAAAATAGTCTTGCCGTACACAACATTATTAAATTTAATATTACTCTTATTGGAGAGTATATTAAAATTATAAGCGATGATATGGAATTGTGTACTATTTCTCACCGGGCAAAGATGGATCTTCTGTGCATTGGAGATGATGTTGAGGAAATTATGGCAAAGCAATTTCAAGAAATCCACAACAAAATGTCTGAATTTCAAGAACGGGATTCAGGATGGACTTTAATTAGAATTGTTCGCCTCGAAATCGCTATAAATAAGTCATCTTTGGTGAGAGGATCGAACTGGATAAGTACGCCGGAGAACTTAAAAAGTAAAAAGGCATGTATAAATGTTGAAAATAATGACATTTATTGTTTTAAATGGGCAATAATATCTGCACTGGATACATCTGATATTAAAAGACCACAACGTTGCTGCTCATACAACATTGCAGACATCAGCGCTGATATCATATGTTTGCAAAACGGAATTGAGATTGACTTCAAAAATTTAAAGTTTCCGTTGGCGTTAAAGAGTATCAGGATATTTGAAGAAAGCAATCCAAATATTAGCGTCAATGTGTTCGGATACAATGATGAAAGCAATGAGATTGTTGGACCATTCTATAACACCAAGAATGAAAAAGCTAAACATATTAATTTGTTATTATTAGAAAATGCTGAAGGATATCAGCATTATATTCTTATAACAAATATATCAAAGTAAGTAATAAAAAATACATTTATTTACGTAAATATATTAATATATATTCTTATAACTTTTTTCTTTCCACAGACTTTTAAAATCTCAGACTACCAAGCACTGCAAAAAACTTGTCTTCTGTAATAGCTGCCTCCAATACACGCACAATGAGAGGACGTTAGAGCGACATAAAGAAGAATGTGGGAAAATTGTTGCGGAGCTGCCGTCTGAGGAAAATGCCGTGTTGCAGTTTAAAGACCACCAACGACAAATGGATGTACCATTTGTTGTGTATGCAGACTTTGAATGCATACTGGAGGAGGTTAATATTAGAGTAAGTGACAAAAGTAGGTATCGCAAAAAGCACATTCCTTGTGCTTTTAGTTATTATATTAAATGTAAGCATAATGATAGTTTAGATAAGTTTAAATTATATACGGGGAGGGATGCAGCAGAAAAGTTTGTAGAAAATTTGATTGAAGATTGTGAAGATATTTATAATGAATATCTAGTAAATAAAAGGGAAATGGATGCTTTAACTCCTTTCGAAAATTTTAATTTTCGAAATGCGATAGATTGTCATATTTGTCATAAATATCTAGGCAATGATAGAGTGCGAGATCACTGCCACATAAGTGGTAAATTTAGAGGAGCAGCTCATAATAGATGCAATTTAAAATTTCAAATTCCAAAATTTATACCAATCTATTTCCACAATTATTCATCTTATGACTCGCATCTTTTTGTTAAAGAGTTGGGTAAAAAATCTGACAATATAAAAGTCCTTCCGCTCAACAAAGAATTATACATATCACTATCTAGATTTTCAAAAATGACCGACAACTACAACCTTGAACTTAGATTTTTAGACACAATTCGCTTTATGCCTGAAAGCTTAGAATCTTTAGCTAATAATCTTTCAGAACAAGACTTTCAGATCATTAAAAGACAATTTAAAACAAAAAAAGAGTTTGATCTAGTGAGACGAAAAGGTGTCTTTCCCTATGATTTTCTTAATTCTTTTGAAAAATTGAATGTTGGTGAACTTCCAGCAAGGGAAAATTTCTTCAACCATCTCAATAATAAGGAGTGCTCGATTGAAGACTATGAGCATGCAAAAGAAGTTTGGAATGCTTTCGGCTGCAAAACCTTGCAAGATTACATGGAAGTATATTTAAAAACGGATGTTCTCTTACTTGCAGATATATTTGAAAGTTTTAGAAAGGTTTGCAAGAACATCTACCACTTAGATCCATGTCAATATTACACTGCACCAGGACTATCGTGGGATGCTATGCTAAAGTACACAAATATAGAACTAGAGCTTTTGACGGACATAGATATGTACAATTTCTTCAAGAAAGGAATACGTGGTGGACTTGTACAATGCAGTAACCGATATTCAAAGGCTAACAACAAATATCTACCTGATTTCGATAGAGACAAGCCCTCAGAATTTATTGTGTACTTAGACGCAAATAACCTCTACGGTTGGGCTATGTCTGAGTATTTACCTTATGGTGGATTCAAATGGCTGTCAGCTGAAGAGCTAAATCTGGATCCTAAAACCATAGGTGATAATTCAAGTGATGGATATGTCTATGAAGTTACTTTAGACTGTCCTTCTCATTTGCATGACTCTCACAATGACCTACCTTTCTGTCCAGAAAATAAGAAAATTTTGCAAACAAAGCACATTAAATTAGTTGCAGATTTTTCAACAAAACAAACATATGTCATACATTATAGAGTTCTTAAACAATGTTTACAGTATGGTCTAGTTCTAAAGAAAGTGCATCGAATTCTCACCTATAAGCAATCAACCTGGTTGAAAAGTTATATAGACTTGAATACCAAACATAGGGCTACTGCAAAAAATACTTTTGAAAAAAATTTTTTCAAATTGTTAAATAATGCAGTATACGGTAAAACTATGGAGAATGTGGAAAAGAGAAAAGATGTACGAATAGTTACGAACTGGAAAAGGACAAACTGTAATCATTTAGGAGCTCAAGATTGGATATCTAAACCTAATTTTCATAGTTTGTCAATATTTTCTGAGAATATGGTAGCGATTCAAATGAATAGAGTGAAAACCTATTACAATAAGCCTATATATTTAGGATTTTGTGTATTAGAGCTTTCCAAATGGAAAATGTATGATTTCCATTATGGGTACATGCAACCCAAATTCAAGTCAAACTTATCACTGAATTATATGGACACTGACTCTTTCATTTACACAGTAAAAACAGAAGACTTTTATGCTGACATAAAAACTGACCTCGACCATAAGTTTGATACATCAGATTACCCAAAAGACAATGTATATGGATTTCCTCTGGTAAACAAAAAGGTATTGGGTATGATGAAGGATGAAAATTGTGGAAAGGTAATGAAGGAATTTGTAGGATTGCGGTCAAAAATGTACTCTTTTAGTGTGCAACATCAAAGTGATATTAAAAAATCGAAAGGAGTAAAGAAGTGCATTCTTAATAATTATAGTATAGCTTCATATAGAAATTGCTTATTCAATAAGTCGACTGTGTATGATGATATGCTAACATTTAAATCAAAAATTCATCAAATTTATACAAATGAAATAAATAAAGTAGTATTAAATTATGCAGACGATAAAAGAAAAATAAGAAGTGATAAGATGAGTACATATGCATGGTATCATTTTCGAATCGAGGAAACTAATCCTGATTATGAACTTGACATGCTACTGTGGGAAATTTCAAGACTAGAAGAGGAAGAAGCAGTGCTATAACTGTATCCCTATTTTTAAGTAATAATTTTTATGTTTATTTAAGTAGTTAAATCTATTAATAAGTAAAAAAAATTGTTGTATTGTTAAGAGAAATAAACAAAAAAATTGTACAAACATTCAGAATTTGTTTTATTTTGTTTGGTGATTTATTATTTAGTTTCATCGAAATATTGCATAATATGAATTAATTAAATGATTTATCATCATTTTTCTTAAGTAAAATACGGAGCACCGGCAGGTATCTGGCCCCTCCTCACAATCTGGATGGCTCCATGGACAAGACTTAAAGTGACCATCGTCCTTGTCCTCATCTTCCATTATACCAAAATCATCATTTTCATTCAACATATCGAGGAACATTTTCACCATTTCCATGTGTTCGTATATTACACATCTCTCAAAATCAACTAAGAATTGTGCGAGCTTGTTTCTAATGTCACTCATGATTTTATGAAATATTTTATACTATTACTAAAATTTACTTCCGATCTTTTTGACTGTTACTTCTCTACTAATAATTTTTTTCAACGAACCAGTACTAAGGTGTATGTTATGAAATTAAAAAAAAAAAACGATGTCAGCGTTTTTAGTCCAGAAAATAATTTAAAATTCGACTCAAAAAAATGAATACGTATATATGACATCTCTCTATCCTTTTCCAACTACTTAGTTTTAAATACTTATATATATATATATATATATATATATATATATTTAATTTTTCCTCACTTCGTCTTTTGTCAAAAATAAAACAAAAAAATCATTGTATAATGATTTTCTGTTAAGCTTCTTACAGTCTAGAAAGCTAAAATCGAGATTAGTTTGCAATAAAAGTTCAAAGCTATAAGTTGTGAAAAATTTCTACCGCAATGGATCTAGTGGAAAAATTTAATTCGTACAATACAAAATCCTTAATCCATATAAAGGATCTAGATGAATTATCCAAACACACTATCGTACGTGCAAAGCGAGTAACAACAAAGTATGGGGAAACAGTTCAACTTGAGCTGGAAAACCACATAATGTTTCTCCCCAACCGATACAATGCATTGACCAATGCAGAATTAGAAGATCTTTCTAATAATAAATATCGACTACAAAGAAAAGGAGAGCGAAACCTGATCTTAGAAAGCGAGATGAACGAGTTTTTAATACCAAACTCCCAGTACCCCGTTTGGCAGTAAAAAATATGTTATGTTCATATATTTTGTACTTAACAAGAAAAAAATAATAATAATAATAAAAAAGAAAATGTTTTTAAATATGTATGTATATAAATATATATGATTGTGTTTTATTTAATATCTTTGGTTATATCATAAAGAAATTTCAAACATAAGTGACCGCAATTATATGTATTAAAGTTTTGATATTGATTGTAGTTGTATTGAATATTTCTACCTAAATATTTGATTAATTCTAGAGGAGGTTGTAAATTTCCAAAGCTGTCGATATATTGTTTTTCATTCTTGTTTCTATAGTATGCTACCCAATGAGTACCTGGGCCTGTTGATAAATCCAAATTGATTATTCCACACTCTACAGTCTTTGGTCGTTTTGGTAGTGAATCCAACATATAAACTCCTCTAAAGTGTGGAATATATTTTGAAAATTTTCTTAGATCAAATTCTGATAATGGTCTGTAGGGTAGCATTTCTAATAGTTTTTTGAATGATCTTTACAAACAAGTCCATAACCGTTTTTATATGGTTTAAGGTACAGTCCTTCTCCCACAGCAATAGACTCCATTGCCTTATTGTGTCTGGTGGCTTCCTCAAGTTGTTTTTTTGCATTCTTTGTTGCATTTACAGCTTTAGCTATAGAGGCACCTCCAGTTGCTAGACTACCAAGTGCACCTAGAGCAGTTAGAATCGGTATTATGGGCAAAAAACCACCAATTTTTGGAACATTTATAATTTGCGGTATTATAACACGAGCTTTTTTCCCCTTAAGAGATTTACTGATAACTTTACGAGCAATCTTAATGGCTGAATTAATATCTTGTGGTTTTTCCTTCTTCAATATCTTTGTTGCTGATTTAATTGTTTTATGAAACAGATTTTTGTCATTTATACGAATTCGCGGTGATGGTCTTTTCACTGTATTCCTTTTCTTTGCTTCAACACCCATACCAAGTTTAGTTTTTGCTTTCATTGCGTTGGTGACTATATATGAAAATGTTTTTTCTGCAAGATCACTATCTTTTGAAAGAGCTCTTTCCCAAGCCGTATTTTCAAGAATTTTGTCAGCTTGATGTCTGCTGTTTAAGTCTTTATTTTTCGAGTAAGCAATATCGTGATTTTTGCAAGCAGCATCCAATAAGTTAATTCCTTTATCTCCTCTATCTAAACGCTTTTGTAATCTTGTGCCAGGTCCACAATACTGGTATCCAGGAAGATGTAATTCAAAAGGTAGAGAATTTATTGCTTTATTTAGTAAACCTTCTCCAACGATAGCTTGTTTGTGACTAAAACTTTTGTTATAAAGTACAACCATATTAATTTAATCTACAATAAAAGATATTGTTCGCAAGTTTAGCAAGTAGTTATTAAAATGCGCTTCATAAAACAACATAAAAATATTTTAGTTCGTAATGCTGATATTTGTTCAAATGACAGTAAAAAAATAAGACATAGTTCCTTGTTACCAAATTCTATTCGAGCATTAATAGTTGGTCCTTCAAATTGTGGAAAAACTAACATAATGATTAGTTTGCTGGAAAGTCCTAATGGTCTCAAGTTTGAAAATATTTACTTGTACTCAAAATCTTTATATCAACCTAAATATGAATACCTAAAGAAATTAATTTCACCAATTAAAGGAATCGGATACTACACATTTGCAGAAAACGAGGACGTTGTTCCTCCTAGTGAAGCTAAAAGCAATTCAATTATGATTTTTGATGATGTTGCATGTGAAAAGCAAAACAATATACGTGCATATTTTTGTATGGGTCGTCATAAGAAAGTAGACTCATTTTACTTGTGTCAGACTTACACGCGGATTCCAAAACATTTGATAAGAGATAATGCTAATGTAATTATTATGTTTAAACAAGATTCGACAAATATGAAACATGTATATGATGATCACGTTGCTAGCGACATGAACTTTGAAATGTTTCAACGAATTTGTAGAGAATGTTGGAAGGAAAAATACGGATTTTTGGTGATAAGTAAAGATAATGAACTAAACAATGGTCGTTATAGAAAGTCATTTGATTACTTCATCATAATATAATTTACTGTTCATCAAATGCACCCTGCAGTATTTAATCTGACTTCAAACTTTATACATGTGATTATTGTAACTGATCAGATAAGCAGATCTGATACCTGATAAACTGACCTGATACCTGTTAAACTGACCTGATAAGCTGGTCTGATACCTGTTAAACTGACCTGATAAGCTGGTCTGATACCTGATAAACTGACCTGATAAGCTGGTCTGGTACCTGATAAACTGACCTGATAGCTGTTAAACTGACCTGATAACCTGCTCTGCTTCCTGTTGAACTGACCTGATAGCTAAAATGAATGAACAAATTCTTAAAGACTTGGTGGCAACAAGAAATATCTTGAAGAAAAAGCTTCGTAGTATAAAAACTGGTGAAATAGATACACATCAGCAATTAACAGATACATTCAAGCCTATCACAGAACCTTTAAAAGAATTTATCAATAGCTCTAAATACATTGGTAGACCAGTTAAAAAAGAACCGAGTGATAAGGAAACTGGAATTGATGACAATGAAAGTTTTAATCCTCAGAACTCAACAATAAAATTGGAAACGAGTACGCCCAACAAACTAAGTGAAGAAAAAATTTTTAAGCAATCTAATAGTAAAAGTAGCAGTAATTATGATGAAGATGACTTTTACTCACAAAATTCGAATAATGAAGAAAGTTATTCTGACTTATCACTATTGCAATCGAGAAACGAACTAGATACTAACTATGGTCCACATAAAGATAATAATAACGAATGGAGATTTGGTAATAGCACCATCGAGATAAATCAAGATAAGATACAGGTTGGGGGACAAATATGGGCGCTCACGCCAGGACTTTTTTCTTTAATGTTTCATAAAGCACCAAAAAACTATGATAAATTCGAGCTTGAAATCTATAAAAAAATATTACTTGCTACCAATGCCCACAGGAGAGGCTATAAGTCTGATGGTCAAATCAAAGGGAGCATAGCCCATAAGTACAAACATATTATTGGAAAACTTTTCAAAGGAGACAATCATACAGGCTCATCAGATGTAACAAAAAGTAATTATTTAGGAAGGGGTTTGATGCAGTTTAACCCTCATAATCCAAACTATATATACTGGGATGATCCAAACGAGTTGGTAGATCGACTTAGACTACTGCTTGCATCACAGTCTGCAGGCCATACTAATCACAACAACGAAATTGTCTCAATTATTGAAGAACTACGTGAAGCTAATATAATTGTATAAACTATATACATATATAGATTTTTATATAAAACATGTCCGTTGATAAATTTGGGCATTATATTAACGATAGAAGTGAAGTAATTTCAACCAAAAATGCGCCTAAATTGTTGGGCTTCTTTATGGATACGAACAAAAACATTGATGTCCAATACAAGAGAATCAAAAATGTTGCAAATGCTGTGGAGGAAAACGATGTTATCAGTAAATTGTTTCTGCAAACTGAACTCAAAAAACAGCAGCAAGAAGTAGCTTTCCAGTTAGAAAATCTTAATGCTCATTTGCAGGATATCAATAAGAAAATGGATGGTAATAAATCACTTTTTGATATGGAAATTGAAGAGCTACGAGAAAAAATTTATAGAATAGAAAACTACATGTTCGTATCAATAGGTGCAAGTGCATCAAGTAGATCACAACACACTTAAAACAGCGACTGGAAAAATAAGATGTCTTCAAAGAGAAATGTTGTAAATGAATTGCATAAGCAGGCTCGAAAACGTTTTGTACGTCGTAGAGTTGTGATGAAAGGAATAGATGATCTTTGGCAAGCTGATTTAGTTGAAATGGGAAATTATTCCTTAGACAATAGAAATTATCGATTTTTGCTAACTGTAATTGATACATTCTCAAAATTTGCTTGGGCAGTACCTTTGAGCAGAAAGAATGCATTCGAAACAACTCAGGCAATGGAGAATATTTTCAAATTGGGACGAATACCGAAAAACTTGCAAACAGACGATGGTAAAGAATTTTTCAATAAACATTTCAGTCAGTTGATGAATAAATACAATATTAATCACTACTCAACATATAGCACTATGAAAGCCTCAATAGTAGAACGATTCAATAGAACATTAAAAGGAATGATGTGGAAGGAATTTAGCTTAAATGGTTCATATAATTGGATTGATATGTATAGAGATTTACTTGATGCATACAATAGAAAAATTCATCGCACCATTAAAATGTCACCGATTAAAGTAAATTTAACAAATGAAAAACAGCTTTTAAACACAGTATACAGTCATTTAAAGATGTATAAAATGTCAAAATTTAATGCAGGAGATCATGTACGCATAAGCAAATATAAAAACATTTTTGAAAAAGGTTATACTCCGAATTGGACAACAGAAATCTTTACAATTAAAAGAGTACAAAATACATATCCTACAACATATATATTAGAAGACTATCGCGGAAATCCTATTAAAGGTGGATTCTATGAAGAAGAACTTTCAAAAACCAGATATCCTAATACATACCTAGTTGAAAAGGTTCTCAAAACTAAAGGACATAAGGTGTTTGTCAAGTGGCTGGGCTTTGGTAATGAGCACAATTCTTGGATAAGCAAAGATGAGATATTGTAAATGGAAGAATACAATAAATAATCAACAACAAAAACAACAACAATGGCATCAATATTTAATTTAGTTTAAAATAAGTAAATAAACAATAAATACGAAACTGCTTCTTATAAATCATACTGTGTGTTTAACCTCATTTATTTACAATCAAACAGTCACAATGTCAATAACATTGACTCTGAGCTCCAATTCATCAGAGCTATCTGCTAATTATTTTCCTCCTATTGACTTAAACGGAACCTATGAATGTGCTCTAACTGATTTTCATTCATACAACAGTATCCCGAATGTGGATGTCTACAACAATATATTTTATATCGGTGAACTTGTAATTGAAATACCGATCGGATCTTATGAATTAAATGATATAGTTGACTATATAGAAGAACAATACAAACGATATAGACCAGAAAACAAAATTTTGATTGAAGCTAATAACAATACAATGCAAGTCAAAGTCAGCAGCTCTAAAGAACCAATATATTTTAATAAAGAAAATACAATAGGTAGACTTTTAGGATTCAATAGCAGAATATTAACGCCAAACAAAGAACATTACTCTGATCTTCCAGTGAATATCTTTAAGGTGAATCTCTTGAGGATTGAAAGCAGTATTGTGGTTAATACTTATATGAATAATTCTAAAGCTCATACACTACATGAATTTCCGATTAATGTACCGGCTGGATATAAAATAGTTGAGATTCCCAAAAATCTTATTTATTTGCCAGTAAACTCCAGAGAGATAAGTTCACTAGCTCTTCGCGTGGTTGATCAAAACGGCGACTTAATTAATTTCAGAGGTGAGGAAATTACAATACGAATACATTTAAGGACAACTAAATAATGATAATATACAACACGAGTATATCGAAGAATACTACAGCAACATCTAATTCTCAAACGTTACAATCTAAGCAACAATTGAAAAGATCTGTTCGTCAAAAATCGCTTACAGCAGCAAACAAGAGTTTTCTCAAGTCACTGAACTTTAAACTGAAAACAAAATGAGTTCAATAATAGACGTTTTAGATAAACCAATATCTGACGAAAATATTATCAAAAAGGATTATCACACATACATACCATACCTTCAGTCTTTTAACAACAACGATGAAATAAGAATTTCAATACAAAACCAAGATCTATATGTGTTACCCAGTGAAAGCTATATATATGTGGAAGGACTTGTTGTAGACGAAAAAACATCGAAATCTACACCCAACTTTCAGTTGAAAAATAATTTTGTTGCATATCTCTTTGATGAAATCCGCTATGAACTGAATGGTATTGAAATTGATCATACAAGATATTTGGGAGCCACCAGTACTATAAAAAATTTGGTTTCTTTATCACCTACGGAAAGCGTTGTGTTGCAAAATGCTGGATGGAATAAACTTGATAAAATAGATCTTCAAAATGGAAATTTTAATTTCTATGTACCACTCAAACTTCTTTTAGGATTCGCTGAAGACTACAATAAAGTTTTATTAAATGGTAAACATGAATTGATACTCTTGCGTAATAAGAACGATGAAGATCTTGTACACTCGAATGTTTCCACCGAGAAAGCAAAACTTACAATTTCACTAATATCATGGAGAATTCCACATTTTCAATTATCTGATCATAGTAAATTGAATATGATCAAAATACTTAATAATGGTGCTGCTATAACAATGGCATTCCGTAGTTGGGATTGTCATATGAATCCACACCTTAATACGGGAACCAATCACATATGGAATGTTAAACTGGCCGCTAATAAAGAACGCCCTCGTTTTGTCTTGATTGCCTTTCAACAAGAAAACAAGTTTGTTCATTGTGATCTTACTAACTTAAAAGTACATTTAAACTCAACCTCTTACCCATATGACGATCTTAATATAAAATTCAAAAATGAGCGCTACGCGATTCTATATGATATGTATCTAAGATTCCAACAAAGCTACTACATGAAACAACCCCAACCTCTTCTAACAGGTCAAGAGTTTAAAAATAACGCTCCAATTATTGTAGTCGATGTCAGTCACCAAAACGAAACGCTCAATACCGGACCAATCGACATAAAAATTGAATTTGAAACAGCAACAAATATTCCAGCAAAAACATCAGCTTACTGCGTTCTTATTCATGACCGCATAATAGAATACATACCAATAAAAGGTCAAGTCCGGAAGCTCTTATAAATTAAATAACATGGATGGTGATATTGTTTTTGTAGACTTGCAAGGTTTCAAAACTAATTCAAATGACTTCATCGCAAAAGAACTAGCTGTAGTTTTCAGCAACAAGGAATGGTTCAATTTCATCATAAAACCTCCTTTTGATTTCGCATGTTTATCAGCCAAAAAACAGAGAGAAGCAGTTTGGTTAACAAAAAACTATCATCATATTAACTGGAATGATGGATCAGTCTCATTTCAAAGCGTTTGCAAGTTTTTAAAATCTAATATAAGAAATTCACAAATATATGTTAAGGGGGGAGAGAAGAAAAAATGGCTGGAGAAAATTATTCATCAAACAGTTTATAACATTGAAGACATAGGCTGCATTAATTTCAAACAAATGGAAACTAAGCAATTCATATATCTCTATTGTAGCTATCACGACTATGGTGTTTGTGCCTTAAGGAATGCAATTTTACTTAAAAATGAAAGTGTTAACAAACTTTTAAATAAATGCTTATAAAAATTAAAATAAATGTCTTTTTATTTCAAACAAAAAACCTACATACATATTTATTTTTTTCAGAGAACACACAAACAAACATACACAATCGTTCATTCATTCATTCAAATGGTCAAGGGAATATTTGGGCACAAAGAATAAACGCTTATTATTTGTTTGTATGTATATGCGTAAATGAAATAAATTTGTAGATATTTATGTACGCATGAATATGTACACCTTATCACATTTTATACTGACCAGGAAAGCGGACTGTCATACAGACTCACCAATCGTCACACACACAGACTGTCTGACAGCCAGACATTCCAACCGCCACTCAGAACACAAAAAACACACACACTTAAACATAGCATAAATATTCATATTCTACAAAATACAGAAATCGCACCACCATCCAGATCCCCAAATAAAATCCATCGATGATCGTCATGTATAAAATAAACAAAACATCAGTTTCAATATTTATGCAATAGTATTTTTTTTTTCACAACGTCTTCAAGATCAGAATAATCAAATTATTCCTCCAGACTCAAGCACTGCAAGCAAAAAAGTAAAAAAAAAACACTGAATTGCTGGACGACAAATCTTAAGTAAACACACCAAATTTTAATAAGCAAAAAAATAAAAGAAAAAATCTCACTCCAGCAAGAAGGAACGAACCACAAACATTAAGGGTATCCATATATAACTACTACACTTTTAAATAGTGTGATTCCTAAAAATGCTTCTAAATTTTTTTATTCACCAGGCGTACACAGTGTAAATGGACAGACAGAAATTCCCACGCTCACATACCGACGGACATGTATTCTCAAGGTCACATATGGACAGACACAAATTCCCACGCTCACATACCGACGGACATGTATTCTCAAGGTCACATATGGACAGACACAAATTCCCACGCTCACATACCGACGGACATGTATTCTCAAGGTCACATATGGACAGACACAAATTCCCACGCCTACCCCAACATTTTATTTAAAAAAAAAAACAACAATGTGAACGCCCCTACTAAACCGTGGGAAAAAATACACACACGAACACACACAAAATGAAATTTGAGAATTTTGGGAAATTTGAGAATTTTGGCAATTAAAATTGAAAAATTTCAAATTTAATTGCTGAAATTTAATATTTTTAATGGTCGCAGCACATACAGTTCCCTACTACTAATGTGTCCGCGATCTTAAAGACTTATCGGTAGGGAAACCTTCACTACAGAAAACCAAAGTTCATGTGGGGAATTCTAATTCAAATGTAACTTATTGTGTCCTTTGTCGTACTTCAGGACATTTCTTGAGGACATGAAACGATTTAAGAATCTTTCAAATTCGGAGAGATTCTCAACAGTTAAGAAATATCATTGTTGTGTTAATTGTTTGTCTAGAGAACATGAAGCAAAGAATTGTAAAAGTGCCTTTAATTGTACGATTTGTAATAAAAGGCATCATTCTTTGTTGCATCGTGAGGTATCTACTACTGAAGGTTCGTTAGACTTATCAGAGCGGGATAATTCAGCAATTTCCATTGCTAGTTCGCAATATAATAATGCAAATTCTTCTCTACCATCTACCTCTAGGGGCTTGTCGTCAAATCGACAAGTGTTCCACGTTACTTAAAACCGTAAAGTGCTTTTGGGAACCGCTATGGTCAATATTGTTCATCAGGGTATGATGTACCCCGCGCGGGCTCTTACTGATCCAGTTTAAGAAACGTCATTTATTTCTGAAAAATTAAAAAATTGTTTGAAACTAATTACACATTCGATGAATGTTGAAGTTTCAGGTATTAACCAAACAGTTTCTGATCGAACTAGAAAAGTTTGTCCTTTGAAAATTAGTTCGTTTATAGATCAGACTCTTGTCTTGGAAACAATGGCCTTTGTATTACCAAACATTTCTGGTGCATTGCCATCTTTCTTAATCGGTCCAAGTTTTCGTAATAAGTTTTCCACTTTGCAGTTGTTCGACCCTCATTTTTATCAATCGAGACCGGTTCATATATTATTGGGGGCTGATATATACCCGCAATTAATCTTGAGCGGGATTCAAAGAAATGGTTTCGAATCTTCAATAGCTCAAAATACTATATTTGGATGGATCATCACGGGATCTGTCTTAGACACACCAATTCAGGTATATTCTACAACAGTAGAAGCTTTGCCGGAAGATAGTATTAATAAAAATCTTGTTAGGCTTTGGGAATTGGAAGAAACCCCAAAACGCAAGGTTTTAACACCCTTTGATAGAATTTGTGAGGAAAATTATCGTAGAACAACGCGACGCAACTCCGAAGGCCGATATGTAGTGACGCTACCTTTTAACCTAGAATTTCCTCAATCAATCAATTTGGGTTTTTCAAAACAGAATGTCATGCGCAAACCTGAAGTCAAAACATTATATGATAATGTCGTTAATGAATATAGTCTTTTAGACCATATGAGACCTGTTTTAGAAAATATTTCTAGCAAAAACGTGGTTTCGTGTTATCTTTCTCATCATCCTGCATCATCCTGTAATTAAACCTGACCGGAAAATAACGAAATTGCGTGTCGTATTTAACGCATCAAATAAGACATCAAACGGTAAAAGCTTAAATGATTGCTTATATGTGGGATCCACATTGCAATCTGATTTGGTGCTTTTAATTTTATGTTGGAGGCTCTTTCGATATGTGTTTAGTTGCGACATTACGCAAATGTATAGACAAATTCGTCTTGACCCTGCTCATACTCCGTATCAACGTATACTATTCCGATCTTCTCCGACGGAGGAGGTCAATCATACATTGATTTCAAAAATTTTTATGAGAGCTATGAATTATAAACAAAATACAAATTTAAAATAACAGAAATACCGTTTGTATCAATTAAAATAAAACTAAGTTGTATCTTCCACTTTATCACTTTGACATTTAATAATAAATATTACTAAACTGAAAAGTGGCTTACGAACTATTTTAGAGTCTAAAGACAAATTTTTTATGGTCGAAAGGTAAATGTTTTATGTTCTGGTGTAGGTCATTTTGCTGTTAAATACAATTTTGGAAAAAATTTCAATATTATTTTCGTCATTGAATCAGGTTAATTGCTTTTATAAATGTTTGGCCAAACAAACAAAAACTACACAAAAAATACACCATTGCCTTCGTGCTAGTAAGACGTGTTTTTTTGAGCTCTGCCAAATTCTATATTTTCCGCATTTTTAATAACTATTTTACTTTGACCTAGTGCTAAAGCTCTTTGTTTGTCGTTTTATAACTGATAAAAAAAACAAAAATAGTGAAGTGTTTTAAATATTTTAAATATTTTTCAATAATCTTTAAAACAACCATAACTTTTAACGTCTACAACAAAAATTTATTTAACAACATATTTGCTAAAAACACAAACAGAATTAAAGCATTGAACAAAAACACTTATTAAGAAAAATCCGTAAATTTATAAAAACAACTAATCACTGAAATAAACAATAACAACGTCATTTCATTATATCCATATCCCAGTAAACAATATTTTTTGTCAATTTAACCTGGCATCGCTCAATGTTTAAACATCGTCATATTTGACAAATCTGTGCGAATAACAAGCTTATCTCTTAAAACCAAAATAAATAACAATTATTCTACATAAATAAAAGCGTTTTAATTGTGCGATTATGGCGGAATGTCATCATTGCAAAACTACAATTCGTGGTGAAAGTGGCATAATGTGTGAAGGCATCTGCAAGAAGGTTTATCACTCTGCGAAAAAATGTTCAGGTATAGACCAATACTCTCGTGGGGTACTTGAGTCATCTGGCTTCATCAGGTTTCTATGTGATGACTGCCTGCAATACATCCACAATGTCGATTTGGTTATGGCTGAAGTGCAACTTGGTGTAAAAAGAAATAGTGATAATTTGGCTCAATACAAAGGCGAATTTAGAGATTCACTTCATCGTAACGAAATGGAAATAAAAAAATTATTGGAAGCAGTTGAAAAAAGGTACATTTAGAGATTGAAAAAGCTAGATGAAATTTAAAAATCATGTAGTATGAACCTCGAGGAAATCAAGCATATATATATATATATATATATATATATATATATATATAGATATATATATATATATGTATATATATATATATATATATATATATATATATATACATATATATATATATATATATATATATATATACATATATATATATATATATATATATATATATATATACATAGATATGTATATATATATATATATATATATATATATATATACATATATATATATATATATATATATATATATATGTATATATATATATATATATATATATATATATATATAAATATATATACATATATATATATATATATATATACATATATATACGTATATATATCTATATATATATATATATATAATCCATAACAATTCTTGAGCTGCCAATGAAGCAGCAATGAATTCTGCTTCAGTAGATGACAATGCAATTGTTGTCACCTTTTTGGTTGACCAAGAAATAGTACTTGTGCCTAATAAAAATATAAAGCCACTGGTGGACTTCCTGTCATTGTGATCTCCAACCCAATTAGCATCAGTATAACATTTTAATTTCAGATCTGATTTTTCTTTGATTATTAGCCGTTTATGAAACGTACCTTTAAGATATTTTACAACTTTCTTCGATGCTTCCCAATCACATTTTCTGGGATTTTCAACTCTTCGACACAATATTGAAACCGCTATTGCTATATCTGGCCTAGAAGTTATTGAAAGATGGAGTAACATACTTATAATAGACCTATAATTTTCATTACTTGGTAAACAATTTTCATGATGGCTAATCTTTATAAATTCCGGATCCATTGGAATTGAACTAAACTTTCCGTTTTCTAGCTTTATTTCATTAATCAGCATTTTGATTTTGTCTTCTTGATGAAGTAGAAAATCTCCGTTCGAATTTGTGTTTATTTGTATACCCAAATATGTTTTTACGTTTCCAAGATTCTTGCATTCAAAATATTGATTTAATTGGTTATTAATTTCTTCTATATATTCTTCCTTTTTGGCACAAATTAATATATCGTCTACATATATGAGTAAATATACCATTTCATTGTTAATTAGTTTTGAATATAGACATGTGTCTGCTTTTCCAGCTTGAAATCCAATTTTTAACAAAACTTCATTTAATATATTATATCAGGACTTCGCTGTCTGCTTCAGTCCATAAAGTGATTTTTGTATTTTGCAAACAAGATGTTCTTTACATTTTACTATATAACCTTCAGCTTGTTCCATGTATATATCCTCCTGAATATCTCCATTCAAAAAGGCTGATTTGACATCTAAATGTTTCACTATATATTTCTTAACTGAACTTACTGACAATTGGGTTCGTAGCGTTGTAAATTTGCCTACTGGAGAAAATGTTTCATCAAAATCTTCAACGAAAGATTGTGTATAACCCTTAGCTACTAATCTAGCTGTATATTTAGGTTTATTTATTACATCACTTTTCATTTCAAACACCCATTTATATCCAATCACTTTCTTTCCTTTTGGAAGATTAACCAATTTCCATGTTTCTTTATTTCTTAAACACTAAATTTCTGCCTCGGTAGCTGCCATCCAGAGTTCCCTGTCTGATTTAGATAAACTTACTATTTCTTTCCACGAAGCTGGAGTTTCGTTATTGTCCAATACTGCACTTTTTGTAATTTGCTTATAATTAAGTTTCGGTTTATTCTTAAGTCGTTCAGACTGGCGAATTTCAGGTTGAGTAACTGGTAATTCATAAAATTCATCGCTTTCTTCAGAAAAATCATCTAGCTCATCAGCTGACTGAAAATTGTATTCTTCGTCCTCATTATCAGTAGTAGGGAACTGTATGTGCTGTGACCATATAAAATATTAAATTTCAGCAATTAAATTTGAAATTTTTCAATTTTAATTGCCAAAATTCTCAAATTCCACAAAATTCTCAAATTTTATTTTGTGTGTGTTCGTGTGTGTATTTTTTCCCACGGTTTAATAGGGGCGTTCACATTGTTGTTTTTTTTTTTAAATAAAATGTTGGGGTAGGCGTGGGAATTTGTGAGCGTGGGAATTTGTGTCTGTCCATATGTGACCTTGAGAATACATGTCCGTCGGTATGTGAGCGTGGGAATTTGTGTCTGTCCATATGTGACCTTGAGAATACATGTCCGTCGGTATGTGAGCGTGGGAATTTCTGTCTGTCCATTTACACTGGGTACGCCTGGTGAATAAAAAAATTTAGAAGCATTTTTGGGAATTACACTATTTAAAAAGTGTAGTAGTTATATATGGATACCCTTAATGTTTGTGGTTCGTTCCTTCTTGCTGGAGTGAGATTTTTTCTTTTATTTTTTTGCTTATTAAGATTTGGTGTGTTTACTTAAGATTTGTCGTCCAGCAATTCAGTGTTTTTTTTTTTTTTTTTACTTTTTTGCTTGCAATGCTTGAGTGTGGAGGAATAATTTGATTATTCTGATCTTGAAGACGTTGTGAAAAAAAAAATTACTATTGCATAAATATTGAAAGTGATGTTTTGTTTATTTTATACATGACGATCATCGATGGATTTTATTTGGGGATCTGGATGGTGGTGCGATTTCTGTATTTTGTAGAATATGAATATTTATGCTATGTTTAAGTGTGTGTTTTTTGTGTTCTGAGTGGCGGTTGGAATGTCTGGCTGTCAGACAGTCTGTGTGTGTGACGATTGGTGAGTCTGTATGACAGTCCGCTTTCTTGCTTTCCTGGTCAGTATAAAATGTGATAAGGTGTACATATTCATGCGTACATAAATATCTACAAATTTATTTCATTTACGCATATACATACAAAAAAATAATAAGCGTTTATTCTTTGTGCCCAAATATTCCCTTGACCATTTGAATGAATGAATGAACCATTGTTTAAACATATGCATTGTTTTAATTTTTATTAATATGTAATATTTATCAAATTATGTATATATTTTTATTTATACCTCAATTTAAATTTGCCTCTACTACATCCGCTGCCTCTAACAACAATTGATCGTCTCCATACATCGCAAGAAAAAGACGTATATCTATTTTTGGTAGTATTTCAACACTCAATATTTCTATTTGAGGTTTGATTGCTACCTCTCTTCGATGGTCTGTTGTGGTTGGCTGCGAAGACACCGCTAAAAAGTAATCCTCATCGCCTGTTAGCATATCATCGTATGCTGCATTCGAAGGATTTGATGTCTCAGGTGCAGATGTTGGCTGCGAAGACACCGCTAAAAAGTGATCCTCATCGCCTGTTAGCATATCATCGTATTCTGCATTCGAAGGATTTGCAGATGTTGGCTGCGATGACAGCTCTAAAAAAAGTTCCTCATCTCCTTCAAGATGTTTCTCGAACTCTTCCTGTCTGGCTTTTCTTAAATACTCCTTCAAATGGTGACGCTGAAGTCTCCGATATAATGGTGTGTACCAGAAGGGCTTCATTGTACAAATAAAAGCTCAACTTCAAAATTTGATAATTTTGCTTTGAAAACTTGTGAAGCTACAAAAATTTTGTAGTTTATCAGATACCACAATGTTTTGTCCACGTAGCAGTTTCTTTTGCTACAAAATTTTGTGACGTATCTGCATGCATAAGCATGCCTCCGTATCCTGTGTATATCACATATCATAATGTTTGTTTACATAAATTTTGCCCACGTAGCAGCTTCATTCCCGTAAACATTTTTTATCGTAGAGGCATACATAAGCATGTCCCTGTACTCTGTATATATCAAATTCCGTTCAAAACTTTGTAACGTATCTGCATGCACAAGCATGTCTCTGTACTCTGTAGATATCACTTATCAAAATTTTTGTTTACATAAATATTGTCTTCGTAGCACTTTCATTCCCTTAAACATTTTGTATTGTAGAGGCATGCATAAGCATGTCTCGGCATTCTGTGTATAATCAGATACCACAATGTTTTGTCCACGTAGCAGTTTCTTTTGCTACAATGTTTTGTCCACGTAGCAGTTTCATTCCCGTAAACATTTTGTATCGTAGAGGCATGCATAAGCATGTCCCTGTACTCTGTATATATCAAATTCCGTTCAAAACTTTGTAACGTATCTTCATGCACAAGCATGTCTCTGTACTTTGTAGATATCACTTATCAAAATTTATGTTTACATAAATATTGTCTACGTAACAGTTTCATTCCCTTAAACATTTTGTATTGTAGAGGCATGCATAAGCATGCCTCGGCATTCTGTGTATATCAGATACCACAATGTTTTGTCCACGTAGCGTTTCTTTTCTAATTTTTTAATCTTAACCGTTTCTATCAGCAGATACGCTACTTTTGCAAAGTAATGCAAAGCTACTTTGTTGGAATGAAGCGTACTATACCAAAACAAAATTTTCACGAATTTGTATTAATCTAAATTTTTTAGGATAAAGTTCAGTACATTTTTGTATCTAAAAGTAACAAGTCGTGACTATTAAAAAATTCCTTGTGTGTTATTAATAAATCTAAAACAGAAAATAAATACATATTCTCAAAAAACATATTATTTGTATATCAAAAAATAACAGTGTGTCATATAATTTAAGCAGACAGAATTTTAATATATATATAAAAATCCTTGTAATATTACTTGTTATTCAAGCAATCAATATATTTTTTAATAAAAAAGTACACTATAAACAAAATCATTTTTATAAGTGTAAATAAAAATATTAAAAAAAAAAAAAAAAAAAAATGAGTTCATCAATTTTCAAGTGCAATATCTGTAATAACCACAACAAGTGCAATAGTCGATACAACCCCCAACATCTGCGTACAACCCCATAGCAACATATCAACAAATCGCACAGTCCATACAACCCTCAACATATGCATACAACTCAATGGTCCAAAACAATTTGCAGTATCAGTATCCGGCGCAGTATCAGTACCCAGTGCAGTATCAGTATCCAGTGCAGGTACCAGCGTATCCTTTATATCCGTATCCAGTGTCAACCAACCAATTCACAGCACCTATGGAGATTCCATATCCCATTGAATATAGCGTACCTATACAGTTGCAGCAAAATAATATGCCTAATTATTACCCAAGCTATTTGCCCGTAGATAATCCTTCTCAAGACATGGATATAAGTCAAGTTATTCCACATGATCAGAGAAATACACAAAATAATGAAGTAGAAATGGATATCTCAAATTCTGCGGATGATCTACTGTCTCAAGCTCCAAATGAATGCAAATATTATATAATAAATAGTGCTTTTAAAAATAATATTACAACATTTAGAGTCCCAGTAAATAAAGATTGTATTTTATTTGAAGATTTTATTGTGGATAATAAACATATCATCAAAGAAAGACTTGAAAATAGTCTTGCCGTACACAACATTATTAAATTTAATATTACTCTTATTGGAGAGTATATTAAAATTATAAGCGATGATATGGAATTGTGTACTATTTCTCACCGGGCAAAGATGGATCTTCTGTGCATTGGAGATGATGTTGAGGAAATTATGGAAAAGCAATTTCAAGAAATCCACAACAAAATGTCTGAATTTCAAGAACGGGATTCAGGATGGACTTTAATTAGAATTGTTCGCCTCGAAATCGCTATAAATAAGTCATCTTTGGCGAGAGGATCGAACTGGATAAGTACGCCGGAGAACTTAAAAAGTAAAAAGGCATGTATAAATGTTGAAAATAATGACATTTATTGTTTTAAATGGGCAATAATATCTGCACTGGATACATCTGATATTAAAAGACCACAAAGTTGCTGCTCATACAACATTGCAGACATCAGCGCTGATATCATATGTTTGCAAAACGGAATTGAGATTGACTTCAAAAATTTAAAGTTTCCGTTGGCGTTAAAGAGTATCAGGATATTTGAAGAAAGCAATCCAAATATTAGCGTCAATGTGTTCGGATACAATGATGAAAGCAATGAGATTGTTGGACCATTCTATAACACCAAGAATGAAAAAGCTAAACATATTAATTTGTTATTATTAGAAAATGCTGAAGGATAGCATTATATTCTTATAACAAATATATCAAAGTAAGTAATAAAACATACATTTATTTACGTAAATATATTAATATATATTCTTATAACTTTTTTCTTTCCACAGACTTTTAAAATCTCAGACTACCAAGCACTGCAAAAAACTTGTCTTCTGTAATAGCTGCCTCCAATACACCCACAATGAGAGGACGTTAGAGCGACATAAAGAAGAATGTGGGAAAATTGTTGCGGAGCTGCCGTCTGAGGAAAATGCCGTGTTGCAATTTAAAGACCAGCAACGACAAATGGATGTACCATTTGTTGTGTATGCAGACTTTGAATGCATACTGGAGGAGGTTAATATTAGAGTAAGTGACAAAAGTAGGTATTGCAAAAAGCACATTCCTTGTGCTTTTAGTTATTATATTAAATGTAAGCATAATGATAGTTTAGATAAGTTTAAATTATATACGGGGAGGGATGCAGCAGAAAAGTTTGTAGAAAATTTGATTGAAGATTGTGAAGATATTTATAATGAATATCTAGTAAATAAAAGGAAAATGGATGCTTTAACTCCTTTCGAAAATTTTAATTTTCAAAATGCGATAAATTGTCACATTTGTCATAAATATCTAGGCAATGATAAAGTGCGAGATCACTGCCACATAAGTGGTAAATTTAGAGGAGCAGCTCATAATAGATGCAATTTAAAATTTCAAATTCCAAAATTTATACCAATCTATTTCCACAATTATTCATCTTATGACGCGCATCTTTTTGTTAAAGAGTTGGGTAAAAAATCTGACAATATAAAAGTCCTTCCGCTCAACAAAGAATTATACATATCACTATCTAGATTTTCAAAAATGACCGACAACTACAATCTTGAACTTAGATTTTTAGACACAATTCGCTTTATGCCTGAAAGCTTAGAATCTTTAGCTAATAATCTTTCAGAACAAGACTTTCACATCATTAAAAGACAATTTAAAACAAAAAAAGAGTTTGATCTAGTGAGAAGAAAAGGCGTCTTTCCCTATGATTTTTTTAATTCTTTTGAAAAATTGAATGTTGGTGAACTTCCAGCAAGGGAAAATTTCTTCAACCATCTCAATAATAAGGAGTGCTCGATTGAAGACTATGAGCATGCAAAAGAAGTTTGGAATGCTTTCGGCTGCAAAACCTTGCAAGATTTCATGGAAGTATATTTAAAAACGGATGTGCTCTTACTTGCAGATATATTTGAAAGTTTTAGAAAGGTTTGCAAGAACATCTACCACTTAGATCCATGTCAATATTACACTGCACCAGGACTATCGTGGGATGCTATGCTAAAGTACACAAATATAGAACTAGAGCTTTTGACTGACATAGATATGTACAATTTCTTCAAGAAAGGAATACGTGGTGGACTTGTACAATGCAGTAACCGATATTCAAAGGCTAACAACAAATATCTACCTGATTTCGATAGAGAAAAGCCCTCAGAATTTATTGTGTACTTAGACGCAAATAACCTCTACGGTTGGGCTATGTCTGAGTATTTACCTTATGGTGGATTCAGATGGCTGTCAGCTGAAGAGCTAAATCTGGATCCTAAAACCATAGGTGATAATTCAAGTGATGGATATGTCTATGAAGTTACTTTAGACTGTCCTTCTCATTTGCATGACTCTCACAATGACCTACCTTTCTGTCCAGAAAATAAGAAAATTTTGCAAACAAAGCACATTAAATTAGTTGCAGATTTTTCAACAAAACAAACATATGTCATACATTATAGAGTTCTTAAACAATGTTTACAGTATGGTCTAGTTCTAAAGAAAGTGCATCGAATTCTCACCTATAAGCAATCAACCTGGTTGAAAAGTTATATAGACTTGAATACCAAACATAGGGCTACTGCAAAAAATACTTTTGAAAAAAATTTTTTCAAATTGTTAAATAATGCAGTATACGGTAAAACTATGGAGAATGTGGAAAAGAGAAAAGATGTGGGAATAGTTACGAACTGGAAAAGGACAAACTGTAATCATTTAGGAGCTCAAGATTGGATATCTAAACCTAATTTTCATAGTTTGTCAATATTTTCTGAGAATATGGTAGCGATTCAAATGAATAGAGTAAAAACCTATTACAATAAGCCTATATATTTAGGGTTTTGTGTATTAGAGCTTTCCAAATGGAAAATGTATGATTTCCATTATGGGTACATGCAACCCAAATTCAAGTCAAACTTATCACTGAATTATATGGATACTGACTCTTTCATTTACACAGTAAAAACAGAAGACTTTTACGCTGACATAAAAACTGACCTCGACCATAAGTTTGATACATCAGATTACCCCAAAGACAATGTATATGGATTTCCTCTGGCAAACAAAAAGGTATTGGGTATGATGAAGGATGAGAATTGTGGAAAGGTAATGAAGGAATTTGTAGGATTACGGTCAAAAATGTACTCTTTTAGTGTGCAACATCAAAGTGATATTAAAAAATCGAAAGGAGTAAAGAAGTGCATTCTTAATAATTATAGTATAGCTTCATATAGAAATTGCTTATTCAATAAGTCGACTGTGTATGATGATATGCTAACATTTAAATCAAAAATTCATCAAATTTATACAAATGAAATAAATAAAGTAGTATTAAATTATGCAGACGATAAAAGAAAAATAAGAAGTGATAAGATGAGTACATATGCATGGTATCATTTTCGAATCGAGGAAACTAATCCTGATTATGAACTTGACATGCTACTGTGGGAAATTTCAAGACTAGAAGAGGAAGAAGCAGTGCTATAACTGTATCCCTATTTTTAAGTAATAATTTTTATATTTATTTAAGTAGTTAAATCTATTAATAAGTAAAAAAAATTGTTGTATTGTTAAGAGAAATAAACAAAAAAATTGTACAAATATATTTAAAATGAAAAAACATTCAGAATTTGTTTTATTTTGTTTGGTGATTTATTATTTAGTTTCATCGAAATATTGCATAATATGAATTAATTAAATGATTTATCATCATTTTTCTTAAGTAAAATACGGAGCACCGGCAGGTATCTGGCCCCTCCTCACAATCTGGATGGCTCCATGGACAAGACTTAAAGTGACCATCGTCCTTGTCCTCATCTTCCATTATACCAAAATCATCATTTTCATACAACATATCGAGGAACATTTTCACCATTTCCATGTGTTCGTATATTACACATCTCTCAAAATCAACTAAGAATTGTGCGAGCTTGTTTCTAATGTCACTCATGATTTTATGAAATATTTTATACTATTACTAAAATTTACTTTCGATCTTTTTGACTGTTAGTTCTCTACTAATAATTGTTTTCAACGAACCAGTACTAAGGTTTATGTTATGAAATTTAAAAAAAAAACGATGTCAGCGTTTTTAGTCCAGAAAATAATTTAAAATTCGACTCAAAAAAATGAATACGTATATATGATATCTCTCTATCCTTTTCCAACTACTTAGTTTTAAATACTTATATATATATATATATATATATATATATATATATATTTAATTTTTCCTCACTTCGTCTTTTGTCAAAAATAAAACAAAAAAATCATTGTATAATGATTTTCTGTTAAGCTTCTTACAGTCTAGAAAGCTAAAATCGAGATTAGTTTGCAATAAAAGTTCAAAGCTATAAGTTGTGAAAAATTTCTACCGCAATGGATCTAGTGGAAAAATTTAATTCGTACAATACAAAATCCTTAATCCATATAAAGGATCTAGATGAATTATCCAAACACACTATCGTACGTGCAAAGCGAGTAACAACAAAGTATGGGGAAACAGTTCAACTTGAGCTGGAAAACCACATAATGTTTCTCCCCAACCGATACAATGCATTGACCAATGCAGAATTAGAAGATCTTTCGAATAATAAATATCGACTAAAAAGAAAAGGAGAGCGAAACCTGATCTTAGAAAGCGAGATGAACGAGTTTTTAATACCAAACTCCCAGTACCCCGTTTGGCAGTAAAAAATATGTTATGTTCATATATTTTGTAATTAACAAGAAAAAAAATAATAATAAAAAACAAAATGTTTTTAAATATGTATGTATATAAATATATATGATTGTGTTTTATTTAATATCTTTGGTTATATCATAAAGAAATTTCAAACATAAATGACCGCAATTATATGTATTAAAGTTTTGATATTGATTGTAGTTGTATTGAATATTTCTACCTAAATATTTGATTAATTCTAGAGGAGGTTGTAAATTTCCAAAGCTGTCGAAATATTGTTTTTCATTCTTGTTCCTATAGTATGCTACCCAATGAGTACCTGGGCCTGTTGATAAATCCAAATTGATTATTCCACACTCTACAGTCTTTGGTCGTTTTGGTAGTGAATCCAACATATAAACTCCTCTAAAGTGTGGAATATATTTTGAAAATTTTCTTAAATCAAATTCTGATAATGGTCTGTTGGGTAGCATTTCTAATAGTTTTTTGAATGATCTTTACAAACAAGTCCATAACCGTTTTTATATGGTTTAAGGTACAGTCCTTCTCCCACAGCAATAGACTCCATTGCCTTATTGTGTCTGGTGGCTTCCTCAAGTTGTTTTTTTGCATTCTTTGTTGCATTTACAGCTTTAGCTATAGCGGCACCTCCAGTTGCTAGACTACCAAGTGCACCTAGAGCAGTTAGAATCGGTATTATGGGCAAAAAACCACCAATTTTTGGAACATTTATAATACGCGGTATTATAACACGAGCTTTTTTCCCCTTAAGAGATTTACTGATAGCTTTACGAGCAATCTTAATGGCTGAATTAATATCTTGTGGTTTTTCCTTCTTCAATATCTTTGTTGCTGATTTAATTGTTTTATGAAACAGATTTTTGTCATTTATACGAATTCGTGGTGATGGTCTTTTCACTGTATTCCTTTTCTTTGCTTCAACACCCATACCAAGTTTAGTTTTTGCTTTCATTGCGTTGGTGACTATATATGAAAATGTTTTTTCTGCAAGATCACTATCTTTTGAAAGAACTCTTTCCCAAGCCGTATTTTCAAGAATTTTGTCAGCTTGATGTCTGCTGTTTAAGTCTTTATTTTTCGAGTAAGCAATATCGTGATTTTTGCAAGCAGCATCCAATAAGTTAATTCCTTTATCTCCTCTATCTAAACGCTTTTGTAATCTTGTGCCAGGTCCACAATACTGGTATCCAGGAAGATGTAATTCAAAAGGTAGAGAATTTATTGCTTTATTTAGTAAACCTTCTCCAACGATAGTTTGTTTGTGACTAAAACTTTTGTTATAAAGTACAACCATATTAATTTAATCTACAATAAAAGATATTGTTCGCAAGTTTAGCAAGTAGTTATTAAAATGCGCTTCATAAAACAACATAAAAATATTTTAGTTCGTAATGCTGATATTTGTTCAAATGACAGTAAAAAAATAAGGCATAGTTCCTTGTTACCAAATTCTATTCGAGCATTAATAGTTGGTCCTTCAAATTGTGGAAAAACTAACATAATGATTAGTTTGCTGGAAAGTCCTAATGGTCTCAAGTTTGAAAATATTTACTTGTACTCAAAATCTTTATATCAACCTAAATATGAATACCTAAAGAAATTAATTTCACCAATTAAAGGAATCGGATACTACACATTTGCAGAAAATGAGGACGTTGTTCCTCCTAGTGAAGCTAAAAGCAATTCAATTATGATTTTTGATGATGTGGCATGTGAAAAGCAAAACAATATACGTGCATATTTTTGTATGGGTCGTCATAAGAACGTAGACTCATTTTACTTGTGTCAAACTTACACGCGGATTCCGAAACATTTGATAAGAGATAATGCTAATGTAATTATTATGTTTAAACAAGATGCGACAAATATGAAACATGTATATGATGATCACGTTGCTAGCGACATGAACTTTGAAATGTTTCAACGAATTTGTAGAGAATGTTGGAAGGAAAAATACGGATTTTTGGTGATAAGTAAAGATAATGAACTAAACAATGGTCGTTATAGAAAGTCATTTGATTACTTCATCATAATATAATTTACTGTTCATCAAATGCACCCTGCAGTATTTAATCTGGCTTCAAACTTTATACATGTGATTATTGTAACTGATCAGATAAACAGATCTGATACCTGATAAACTGACCTGATACCTGTTAAACTGACCTGATAAGCTGGTCTGATACCTGTTAAACTGACCTGATAAGCTGGTCTGATACCTGATAAACTGACCTGATAGCTGTTAAATTGACCTGATAAGCTGGTCTGGTACCTGATAAACTGACCTGATAGCTGTTAAACTGACCTGATAACCTGCTCTGCTTCCTGTTGAACTGACCTGATAGCTAAAATGAATGAACAAATTCTTAAAGACTTGGTGGCAACAAGAAATATCTTGAAGAAAAAGCTTCGTAGTATAAAAACTGGTGAAATAGATACACATCAGCAATTAACAGATACATTCAAGCCTATCACAGAACCTTTAAAAGAATTTATCAATAGCTCTAAATACATTGGTAGACCAGTTAAAAAAGAACCGAGTGATAAGGAAACTGGAATTGATGACAATGAAAGTTTTCATCCTCAGAACTCAACAATAAAATTGGAAACGAGTACGCCCAAGAAACTAAGTGAACAAAAAATTTTTAAGCAATCTAATAGTAAAAGTAGCAGTAATTATGATGAAGATGACTTTTACTCACAAAATTCGAATAATGAAGAAAGTTATTCTGACTTATCACTATTGCAATCGAGAAACGAACTAGATACTAACTATGGTCCACATAAAGATAATAATAACGAATGGAGATTTGGTAATAGCACCATCGAGTTAAATCAAGATAAGATACAGGTTGGGGGACAAATATGGGCGCTCACGCCAGGACTTTTTTCTTTAATGTTTCATAAAGCACCAAAAAACTATGATAAATTCGAGCTTGAAATCTATAAAAAAAATATTACTTGCTACCAATGCCCACAGGAGAGGCTATAAGTCTGATGGTCAAATCAAAGGGAGCATAGCCCATAAGTACAAACATATTATTGGAAAACTTTTCAAAGGAGACAATCATACAGGCTCATCAGATGTAACAAAAAGTAATTATTTAGGAAGGGGTTTGATGCAGTTTAACCCTCATAATCCAAACTATATATACTGGGATGATCCAAACGAGTTGGTAGATGGACTTAGACTACTGCTTGCATCACAGTCTGCAGGCATACTAATCACAACAACGAAATTGTCTCAATTATTGAAGAACTACGTGAAGCTAATATAATTGTATAAACTATATAAATACATAGATTTTTATATAAAACATGTCCGTTGATAAATTTGTGCATTATATTAACGATAGAAGTGAATTAATTTCAACCAAAAATGCGCCTAAGTTGTTGGGCTTCTTTATGGATACGAACAAAAACATTGATGTCCAATACAAGAGAATCAAAAATGTTGCAAATGCTGTGGAGGAAAACGATGTTATCAGTAAATTGTTTCTGCAAACTGAACTCAAAAAACAGCAACAAGAAGTAGCTTTCCAGTTAGAAAATCTTAATGCTCATTTGCAGGATATCAATAAGAAAATGGATGTATATGTATATAGAAATGTATGTATATAGTTTATACAATTATATTAGCTTCACGTAGTTCTTCAATAATTGAGACAATTTCGTTGTTGTGATTAGTATGGCCTGCAGACTGTGATGCAAGCAGTAGTCTAAGTCGATCTACCAACTCGTTTGGATCATCCCAGTATATATAGTTTGGATTATGAGGGTTAAACTGCATCAAACCCCTTCCTAAATAATTACTTTTTGTTACATCTGATGAGCCTGTATGATTGTCTCCTTTGAAAAGTTTTCCAATAATATGTTTGTACTTATGGGCTATGCTCCCTTTGATTTGACCATCAGACTTATAGCCTCTCCTGTGGGCATTGGTAGCAAGTAATATTTTTTTTATAGATTTCAAGCTCGAATTTATCATAGTTTTTTGGTGCTTTATGAAAAATTAAAGAAAAGAGTCCTGGCGTTAGCGCCCATATTTGTCCACCAACCTGTATCTTATCTTGATTTAACTCGATGGTGCTATTACCAAATCTCCATTCGTTATTATTATCTTTATGTGGACCATAGTTAGTATCTAGTTCGTTTCTCGATTGCAATAGTGATGTCAGAATAACTTTCTTCATTATTCGAATTTTGTGAGTAAAAGTCATCTTCATCATAATTACTGCTACTTTTACTATTAGATTGCTTAAAAATTTTTTCTTCACTTAGTTTCTTGGGCGTACTCGTTTCCAATTTTATTGTTGAGTTCTGAGGATGAAAACTTTCATTGTCATCAATTACAGTTTTCTTATCACTCGGTTCTTTTTTAACTGGTCTACCAATGTATTTAGAGCTATTGATAAATTCTTTTAAAGGTTCTGTGATAGGCTTGAATGTATCTGTTAATTGCTGATGTGTATCTATTTCACCAGTTTTTATACTACGAATCTTTTTCTTCAAGATATTTCTTGTTGCCACCAAGTCTTTAAGAATTTGTTCATTCATTTTAGCTATCAGGTCAGTTCAATAGGAAGCAGATCAGGTTATCAGGTCAGTTTAACAGCTATCAGGTAAGTTTATCAGGTACCAGATCAGCTTATCAGGTCAGTTTATCAGGTATCAGACCAGCTTATCAGGTCAGTTTAACAGGTATCAGATCAGCTTATCAGGTCAGTTTAACAGGTATCAGGTCAGTTTATCCGGTATCAGATCTGCTTATTTGATCAGTTGCAATAATCACATGTATAAAGTTTGAAGTCAGATTAAATACTGCAGGGTGCATTTGATGAACAGTAAATTATATTATGATGAAGTAATCAAATGACTTTCTATAACGACCATTGTTTAGTTCATTATCTTTACTTATCACCAAAAATCCGTATTTTTCCTTCCAACATTCTCTACAAATTCGTTGAAACTTTTCAAAGTTCATGTCGCTGGCAACGTGATCATCATATATATGTTTCATATTTGTCGCATCTTCTTTAAACATAATAATTACATTAGCATTATCTCTTATCAAATGTTTTGGAATCCGCGTTTAAGTCTGACAAAAGTAAAATGAGTCTACTTTCTTATGACGACCCATAAAAAAATATGCACGTATATTGTTTTGCTATTCACATGCAATATCATCAAAAATCATAATTGAATTGCTTTTAGCTTCACTAGGAGGAACAACGTCCTCGTTTTCTGCAAATGTGTAGTATCCGATTCCTTTAATTGGTGAAATTAATTTCTTTAGGTATTCATATTTAGGTTGATATAAAGATTTTGAGTACAAGTAAATATTTTCAAACTTGAGACCATTAGGACTTTCCAGCAAACTAATCATTATGTTAGTTTTTCCACAATTTGAAGGACCAACTATTAATGCTCGAATAGAATTTGGTAACAAGGAACTATGTCTTATATTTTTACTGTCATTTGAACAAATATCAGCATTACGAACTAAAATATTTTTATGTTGTTTTATGAAGCGCATTTTAATAACTACTTGCTAAACTTGCAAACATATTATGCAATATTTCGATGAAACTAAATAATAAATCACCAAACAAAATAAAACAAATTCTGAATGTTTTTTCATTTTAAATATATTTGTACAATTTTTTTGTTTATTTCTCTTAACAATACAAAAATTTTTTTACTTATTAATAAATTTAACTACTTAAATAAACATAAAAATTATTACTTAAAAATAGGGATACATGATACCTGATAAACTGACCTGATACCTGTTAAACTGACCTGATAAGCTGATCTGATACCTGTTAAACTGACCTGATAAGCTGGTCTGATACCTGATAAACTGACCTGATAAGCTGATCTGGTACCTGATAAACTGACCTGATAGCTGTTAAACTGACCTGATAACCTGATCTGCTTCCTATTGAACTGACCTGATAGCTAAAATGAATGAACAAATTCTTAAAGACTTGGTGGCAACAAGAAATATCTTGAAGAAAAAGTAGTATAAAAACTGGTGAAATAGATACACATCAGCAATTAACAGATACATTCAAGCCTATCACAGAACCTTTAAAAGAATTTATCAATAGCTCTAAATACATTGGTAGACCAGTTAAAAAAGAACCGAGTGATAAGGAAACTGGAATTGATGACAATGAAAGTTTTCATCCTCAGAACTCAACAATAAAATTGGAAACGAGTACGCCCAAGAAACTAAGTGAAGAAAAAATTTTTAAGCAATCTAATAGTAAAAGTAGCAGTAATTATGATGAAGATGACTTTTACTCACAAAATTCGAATAATGAAGAAAGTTATTCTGACTTATCACTATTGCAATCGAGAAACGAACTAGATACTAACTATGGTCCACATAAAGATAATAATAACGAATGGAGATTTGGTAATAGCACCATCGAGTTAAATCAAGATAAGATACAGGTGGGGGGACAAATATGGGCGCTCACGCCAGGACTTTTTTCTTTAATGTTTCATAAAGCACCAAAAAACTATGATAAATTCGAGCTTGAAATCTATAAAAAAATATTACTTGCTACCAATGCCCACAGGAGAGGCTATAAGTCTGATGGTCAAATCAAAGGGAGCATAGCCCATAAGTACAAACATATTATTGGAAAACTTTTCAAAGGAGACAATCATACAGGCTCATCAGATGTAACAAAAAGTAATTATTTAGGAAGGGGTTTGATGCAGTTTAACCCTCATAATCCAAACTATATATACTGGGATGATCCAAACGAGTTGGTAGATCGACTTAGACTGCTGCTTGCATCACAGTCTGCAGGCCATACTAATCACAACAACGAAATTGTCTCAATTATTGAAGAACTACGTGAAGCTAATATAATTGTATAAACTATATACATACATAGATTTTTATATAAAACATGTCCGTTGATGAATTTGGGCATTATATTAACGATAGAAGTGAAGTAATTTCAACCAAAAATGCGCCTAAGTTGTTGGGCTTCTTTATGGATACGAACAAAAACATTGGTGTCCAATACAAGAAAATCAAAAATGTTGCAAATGCTGTGGAGGAAAACGATGTTATCAGTAAATTGTTTCTGCAAACTGAACTCAAGAAACAGCAACAAGAAGTAGCTTTCCAGTTAGAAAATCTTAATGCTCATTTGCAGGATATCAATAAGAAAATGGATGGTAATAAATCACTTTTTGATATGGAAATTGAAGAGCTACGAGAAAAAATTTATAGAATAGAAAATTACATGTTCGTATCAATAGGTGCAAGTGCATCAAGTAGATCACAACACACTTAAAACAGCGACTGGAAAATTAAGATGTCTTCAAAGAGAAATGTTGTAAATGAATTGCATAAGCAGGCTCGAAAACGTTTTGTACGTCGTAGAGTTGTGATGAAAGGAATAGATGATCTTCGGCAAGCTGATTTAGTTGAAATGGGAAATTATTCCTTAGACAATTGAAATTATAGATTTTTGCTAACTGTAATTGATACATTCTCAAAATTTGCTTGGGCAGTACCTTTGAGAAGAAAGAATGCATTCGAAACAACTCAGGCAATGGAGAATATTTTCAAATTGGGACGAATACCGAAAAACTTGCAAACAGACGATGGTAAAGAATTTTTCAATAAACATTTCAATCAGTTGATGAATAAATACAATATTAATCACTACTCAACATATAGCACTATGAAAGCCTCAATAGTAGAACGATTCAATAGAACATTAAAAGGAATGATGTGGAAGGAATTTAGCTTAAATGGTTCATATAATTGGATTGATATGTATAGAGATTTACTTGATGCATACAATAGAAAAATTCATCGCACCATTAAAATGTCACCGATTAAATTAAATTCAACAAATGAAAAGCAGCTTTTAAACACAGTATACAGTCATTTAAAGATGTATAAAATGTCAAAATTTAATGCAGGAGATCATGTACGCATAAGCAAATATAAAAACATTTTTGAAAAAGGTTATACTCCGAATTGGACAACAGAAATCTTTACAATTAAAAGAGTACAAAATACATATCCTACAACATATATATTAGAAGACTATCGCGTAAATCCTATTAAAGGTGGATTCTATGAAGAAGAACTTTCAAAAACCAGATATCCTAATACATACCTAGTTGAAAAGGTTCTCAAAACTAAAGGACATAAGGTGTTTGTCAAGTGGCTGGGCTTTGGTAATGAGCACAATTCTTGGATAAGCAAAGATGAGATATTGTAAATGGAAGAATACAATAAATAAACAACAACAATGGCATCAATATTTAATTTAGTTTAAAATAAGTAAATAAACAATAAATACAAAACTGCTTCTTATAAATCATACTGTGTGTTTAACCTCATTTATTTATAATCAAACAGTCACAATGTCAATAACATTGACTCTGAGCTCCAATTCATCAGAGCTATCTGCTAATTATTTTCCTCCTATTGACTTAAACGGAACCTATGAATGTGCTCTAACTGATTTTCATTCATACAACAGTATCCCGAATGTGGATGTCTACAACAATATATTTTATATCGGTGAACTTGTAATTGAAATACCGATCGGATCTTATGAATTAAATGATATAGTTGACTATATAGAAGAACAATACAAACGATATAGACCAGAAAACAAAATTTTGATTGAAGCTAATAACAATACAATGCAAGTCAAAGTCAGCAGCTCTAAAGAACCAATATATTTTAATAAAGAAAATACAATAGGTAGAGTTTTAGGATTCAATAGCAGAATATTAACGCCAAACAAAGAACATTACTCTGATCTTCCAGTGAATATCTTTAAGGTGAATCTCTTGAGGATTGAAAGCAGTATTGTGGTTAATACTTATATGAATAATTCTAAAGCTCATACACTACATGAATTTCCGATTAATGTACCGGCTGGATATAAAATAGTTGAGATTCCCAAAAATCTTATTTATTTGCCAGTAAACTCCAGAGAGATAAGTTCACTAGCTCTTCGCGTGGTTGATCAAAACGGCGACTTAATTAATTTCAGTGGTGAGGAAATTACAATACGAATACATTTAAGGACAACTAAATAATGATAATATACAACACGAGTATATCGAAGAATACTACAGCAACATCTAATTCTCAAACGTTACAATCTAAGCAACAATTGAAAAGATCTGTTCGTGAAAAATCGCTTACAGCAGCAAACAAGAGTTTTCTCAAGTCACTGAACTTTAAACTGAAAACAAAATGAGTTCAATAATAGACGTTTTAGATAAACCAATATCTGACGAAAATATTATCAAAAAGGATTATCACACATACATACCATACCTTCAGTCTTTTAACAACAACGATGAAATAAGAATTTCAATACAAAACCAAGATCTATATGTGTTACCCAGTGAAAGCTATATATATGTGGAAGGACTTGTTGTAGACGAAAAAACATCGAAATCTACACCCAACTTTCAGTTGAAAAATAATTTTGTTGCATATCTCTTTGATGAAATCCGCTATGAACTGAATGGTATTGAAATTGATCATACAAGATATTTGGGAGCCACCAGTACCATAAAAAATTTGGTTTCTTTATCACCTACGGAAAGCGTTGTGTTGCAAAATGCCGGATGGAATAAACTTGATAAAATAGATCTTCAAAATGGAAATTTTAATTTCTATGTACCACTCAAACTTCTTTTAGGATTCGCTGAAGACTACAATAAAGTTTTATTAAATGGTAAACATGAATTGATACTCTTGCGTAATAAGAACGATGAAGATCTTGTACACTCGAATGTTTCCACCGAGAAAGCAAAACTTACAATTTCACTAATATCATGGAGAATTCCACATGTTCAATTATCTGATCATAGTAAATTGAATATGATCAAAATACTTAATAATGGGGCTGCTATACCAATGGCATTCCGTAGTTGGGATTGCCATATAAATCCACACCTTAATACGGGAACCAATCACATATGGAATGTTAAACTGGCCGCTAATAAAGAACGCCCTCGTTTTGTCTTGATTGCCTTTCAACAAGAAAACAAGTTTGTTCATTGTGATCTTACTAACTTAAAAGTACATTTAAACTCAACCTCTTACCCATATGACGATCTTAATATAAAATTCAAAAATGAGCGCTATGCGATTCTATATGATATGTATCTAAGATTCCAACAAAGCTACTACATGAAACAACCCCAACCTCTTCTAACAGGTCAAGAGTTTAAAAATAACGCTCCAATTATTGTAGTTGATGTCAGTCACCAAAACGAAACGCTCAATACCGGACCAATCGACATAAAAATTGAATTTGAAACAGCAACAAATATTCCAGCAAAAACATCAGCTTACTGCGTTCTTATTCATGACCGCGTAATAGAATACATACCAATAAAAGGTCAAGTCCGGAAGCTCTTATAAATTAAATAACATGGATGGTGATATTGTTTTTGTAGACTTGCAAGGTTTCAAAACTAATTCAAATGACTTCATCGCAAAAGAACTAGCTGTAGTTTTCAGCAACAAGGAACGGTTCAATTTCATCATAAAACCTCCTTTTGATTTCGCACGTTTATCAGCCAAAAAACAGAGAGAAGCAGTTTGGTTAACAAAAAACTATCATCATATTAACTGGAATGATGGATCAGTCTCATTTCAAAGCGTTTGCAAGTTTTTAAAATCGAATATAAGAAATTCACAAATATATGTTAAGGGGGGAGAGAAGAAAAAATGGCTGGAGAAAATTATTCATCAAACAGTTTATAACATTGAAGACATAGGCTGCATTAATTTCAAACAAATGGAAACTAAGCATTCCATATATCTCTATAGTAGCTATCACGACTATGGTGTTTGTGCCTTAAGGAATGCAATTTTACTTAAAAATGAAAGTGTTAACAAACTTTTAAATAAATGCTTATAAAAATTAAAATAAATGTCTTTTTATTTCAAACAAAAAACCTACATACATATTTATTTTTTTCAGAGAACACACAAACAAACATACACAATCGTTCATTCATTCATTCAAATGGTCAAGGGAATATTTGGGCACAAAGAATAAACGCTTATTATTTGTTTGTATGTATATGCGTAAATGAAATAAATTTGTAGATATTTATGTACGCATGAATATGTACACCTTATCACATTTTATACTGACCAGGAAAGCGGACTGTCATACAGACTCACCAATCGTCACACACACAGACTGTCTGACAGCCAGACATTCCAACCGCCACTCAGAACACAAAAAACACACACACTTAAACATAGCATAAATATTCATATTCTACAAAATACAGAAATCGCACCACCATCCAGATCCCCAAATAAAATCCATCGATGATCGTCATGTATAAAATAAACAAAACATCAGTTTCAATATTTATGCAATAGTAATTTTTTTTTCACAACGTCTTCAAGATCAGAATAATCAAATTATTCCTCCAGACTCAAGCACTGCAAGCAAAAAAGTAAAAAAAAAAACACTGAATTGCTGGACAACAAATCTTAAGTAAACACACCAAATTCTAATAAGCAAAAAATAAAAGAAAAAATCTCACTCCAGCAAGAAGGAACGAACCACAAACATTAAGGGTATCCATATATAACTACTACACTTTTTAAATAGTGTGATTCCTAAAAATGCTTCTAAATTTTTTTATTCACCAGGCGTACACAGTGTAAATGGACAGACAGAAACTCCCACGCTCACATACCGACGGACATGTATTCTCAAGGTCACATATGGACAGACACAAATTCCCACGCTCACATACCGACGGACATGTATTCTCAAGGTCACATATGGACAGACACAAATTCCCACGCTCACATACCGACGGACATGTATTCTCAAGGTCACATATGGACAGACACAAATTCCCACGCTCACATACCGACGGACATGTATTCTCAAGGTCACATATGGACAGACACAAATTCCCACGCTCACATACCGACGGACATGTATTCTCAAGGTCACATATGGACAGACACAAATTCCCACGCTCACATACCGACGGACATGTATTCTCAAGGTCACATATGGACAGACACAAATTCCCACGCTCACATACCGACGGACATGTATTCTCAAGGTCACATATGGACAGACACAAATTCCCACGCTCACATACCGACGGACATGTATTCTCAAGGTCACATATGGACAGACACAAATTCCCACGCTCACATACCGACGGACATGTATTCTCAAGGTCACATATGGACAGACACAAATTCCCACGCCTACCCCAACATTTTATTTAAAAAAAAAACAACAATCTGAACGCCCCTACTAAACCGTGGGAAAAAATACACACACGAACACACACAAAATGAAATTTGAGAATTTTGTGAAATTTGAGAATTTTGGCAATTAAAATTGAAAAATTTCAAATTTAACTGCTAAAATTTAATATTTTTAATGGTCGAAGCACATACAGTTCCCTACTACTGTTATCTTTTGGTTTTTTATTTTTCATTTCTACTAATAATGTTTCATAGATTTGTTTACATGTCTTAAATGGCTTTTTAAAATATTCTATAAATTTTACATCTTTGCTTATAATAATTTTATTACTTTCGTTCTGTAAAACTCTATATCCTTTGCAATGCTCATCATAACCAACTAACACACTTTCAACTGATACATTATCGAGTTTACGACGTTTACAC
>OY776281.1:23122430-23202430 GCA_963675445.1 Linnaemya vulpina
TTACATCCTACTCAAACATGAATACAAAATTTGAGTAAATCACCCGAGACTATGTCAATCTAATTTTCGGCTTCCTGTGTAAATAATTCATTCCATATTATTTGAGATGGTGTAAAACGGTGCTGCAGAGAAATAGACTGGGAAGCAAAAACAAGATACATATGTAATATAAGTATGCGTATCAAATTACTTAATTAAAATTTTAGCAGGTAATGTAACCTCTTATGTACATATATGTATCTTATGTAATTAACAATTGTCTCTTGCGGCTTAGCAGTTTTGAAATATATGAATTAGGTTTTTCTGTGTTATCCACTCTGCTAAGAAAATTTTTGAGATTGACGCCGATGTACCACGAGGTAGAATGCATCACAAAATAAGCAGAATTCTCAAAAATGACAGTTCATTTTTGCCCGTATCAGTTTTCGTTAACCCCTTGTTGTGAAGAGTAAAGCTATAGGTGTTTTTCAGAAATCAATGTGAGTGAAGAGATGAACACACATTAAAAAAAGGTAAACAAACAAATTGGAAATAAATTTTGTTTTGATAAAATTTTATTTTGTGGATAAAATATTTCGTGTTATTAAAATAGTTCTGTGTTTTCGTGATAATTTGCATCTGCAAACATAATTTCATATATTTTTGTCATTGTATTAACATCGTGTGTGGTGTGGAAAATGAGAAATTATAATCCTTAGTGATGGTTTTCGAAAAACAGTTCCAGACTCACAAAAGTGAAGTGATTCTGAATAGTGGAATAGTCTGTGAAGGTGCAGTTTCATGGCAGCAAGACGAATTATAGTTAGGAGTAGTTTGCCACATTGCTAATGATGTTGTTTATCTGCCATAGGTGATGACGGCAAGAGAATACTTATGGTGCAGTTGCTAAACTTAGAAAAGATGCAGGCTAACAAACCATTTATTCAGAGATTCATTTGTTGTTGGATATGCAGGAAGTATGAAAAATATATCGCTAAAATATGCATATACCTTAATATATTAAATCTGGTTCTTTACAGGCAGTCGGCTTAAGACCAGTAATACTCCATCAAACGCTGCAAACAATGCTTCAAGAGGACATTGAATTAAAGAAGAATACATTTGAAAGCAGTTTTTATTTCTTAAAAGTTTTATTAACGAAAAGTGTTTTACAAAATTAATGCTCTAGAAAACTGGTTATAAAAAAATTTATATTCATTGTTCCTAGTTATTTAATGTTTTTGTAATTCCTTTCTTAAAAATAATAATAAAGTAATATTAGAATTATTTATTTAAAATGTTAAATTTATTTTAAATTGACTTTATCGAAAAATTCTATACAAATCTGCGAAAAAATTATTGCAAAATAAGATACATACATGCAATCTAAGCAAAGATTTGAGCACTCAATTAATTTTCTTATATACATATATAATATGACAAAATTATTGCGAAATAAGATACATGCAATCTAAGCAAAGATTTAAGCAATCACTTCAACAAATTTTCTTATGTACATACATATATAGTATTTGAAAGAATAAAAATAATCTCTTTTCTTAATTTGTGGTCCTGAAAAGGACCGGTGGATTTTAAAAATGGTTATAACATCTTGTAGGATAGTAGTAGTGGTAGTTATTGTCATCATTCATTTGAAGAGACCAAAAATATAAGCATCACTGCCTTCCTGAAGAGCCATCTCAGTATACTAATTCAGTTTCCAAATCTTGAGCAATTTCACAAACCAAATGTTGGAAGACTACTTTTCTCATAGCTACGAATTTCATGTGAAACTACTGTGCCAGGACGCTGTGGTCTCGTACCACCGCCGGTAGCTGGTGCAATTATACGAACTGCCTTGTTTGCTGACAAGGTAAGAGAATAAAAAGAAATTGTTTTAATAAAGCCAAAGAATTAAAACCGAAATAAAAACATTACCTGAAATCATTAAATATATTCCAATACTACTTTTTCCAAACTATATTCATTTGAGTTCCATTTACTCTTTGGCAGAACACTGCTTTCACGAACTTATTCCAATGCTATGTATATATTTTGTAGTCAGTATTGGAGGATTTGGCTGTGTTTTGAAACACTGGTGCAAAGCCCCGTTGATCCATAATAATTTACAACTGAAAATACAATACTAAAGTTTTTGGTTAATAAATTAATATAGTGTAGATTTAAAATTTAAAAGTTGTATATATTAAAAAAACTTCATACCTTGAATTATTAAAAATTAATTAATATTATAATATATATAATATATATACATATATATATATATATATATATATATATATATATAATATATATATATATATATATATATATATATATATATACATATATATATATATATATATATATATATATATATATATATAGGTAGAAAGTCTCTCATATATCAAAGGGTTGGTTTTCCTAATTTCCATACGAAGAAACACTTTCAAACATTATTTTATCTTAATGTTTAAAAAAACCAACACACAGTATTCCTAATTTTCATACAGCAAACATGTAAACACTTTTAAAAAACACTAATCTGTCTGCAAGTTTAAAAAAAATTAACACATAGTATTAAAAAACACGAGAAAATTCTCTTGAGGATGTCCATATTCATGCATCTGCCGACCATACCATTATGTTATTGTGTTGATTTTCCTAACTTTCATAGAGACAAATATATAAACACTTTTAAAAAGCACTACCTCGTCTGAATGTTAATAAATAAACCAACACACAGTATTATAAAAAACACATAACAATTTACTTGAGGATGTCTATATTCATGCATCTGCAGATCATACCATTGTTATGTGGACTTGGAAATACTGTTGGGTTGGTTTTCACAATTTCGATACAGACAAACATATACACTTTTCACAATCACTATTTTGTATTAATATTCGAAAACTTAATACAAAATTTACTCATGCACAAAACTATGAAGGGAAAATTATGAGTGCAAATACTGCTTGTCCTGAATCAACTCCAAGCACTATCTGCCACTCACAATTTTCCGGAAGATTCTTATATCTATCACACACTTACCTTTTCGGATTCTTCGGGAACCTATGGAGTTTCTGAACATCTTGGCAACCCATAATACATTTGCGGCTCCTGAAATATAGGTTTTGTTTTATTTTTCCTCATAAATTTTACCATGACTATTACTTACATTATTTTTAAAATTTTTTCAGCACAGGTTATATTTGAAGAAAAATGCCCCTTAAAAAGCTAGGATTATACTCAATAAAATACACTTATCTTTATCACAGAATAGCAATCTTCATCACTTTGCTATTTTGAAACACAATAAAATCAAGCAAAGTTTAGAAAAAGGCGCAAATTTCTTAATTTTAATAAAAGTAAACGCCTTTTACTTGCATAAAATATTTTTTAACCCATAAATTTTTGACGTTTAACCGGTGAATTGAAGAGAGATAGAATTATAAAAAGCTATATCATACTGTCCTTCACCAAATGAGGGGTTAAAAAGGTATTGCCATTAGGGATGCCATTCATGAAAATAGGATCTGGCCGGATTGGCGTGTCCTATCTGTATAACCTGTGGAATGCATAGTGAAATAAATTTAAAGGAATAGCCAAGGCGATTTGATATATTCAATTCGCCCGATTTCAAGGCACATCAATAACAGAGACAAGGCGAATTAATACCAGGTAACCAAGGTATATCTCAAGGCAAGGCACATCTACACTAGGTATACTCGATTTGCAACCCTGCAGAAAATATATGAAGTGGATTCGCCTTGATATGTATTTTGTTTGTGTAAAAAATTTTCGTTTGTCATATGGACTTGACAATTAAAACATAAGGAAAATGGCGATACAGTAGAAAAAACAACACAGACACCAACAGACGCTAAATGAGAAATTGTAAAGTGTTTATTTCAAGGTGTTTATTTATAAAATGTTTGTGCAGAAGTATGAAATTATTATTTACATATTCATTGCTGGATGGAATTGGTGCTTATGAGGGTAAACTTTTGTAAATACAAATAATAATACAAAATATATAAAAGTTCAAATTAATTAGTTCTGTTGGAGTTGATTCTGCAAGTTGATTAGACTTTCGGCGCTTGGAACAACGATCCTTCTCCCTTTAATAATTTGCGCTTGCATACTGCACAAACACGCATTGTTTTATAAGTTCAGAAAATTTATTTAAATAAAATTAATAATAAGCAAATATATTATATATATATAAATAACTCTTTTTTCTTAGCAATTTTCACAAAATTAATTTTTGTTTTTGAACTCTTCACAAATTTTCTTTTTGGCGCAAAGACTGAAAAGCAGACTTTGACAAGCAAGTTCAAGGCGAAAGCAGAAGATTTTGACAAACGAGTTCAAGGCGAATCAAGCGAATTGTATCAGCTGTTCGCCATTTTGCATATTAAGGTCACCTAGTATAGATGCGCCTTGGTATATGTATATATATATATATATATAAAGCAAGTGGACTCGCAGCCGAATTCGCTTCAAAAATAAAATCTTTTATTGTCAATCGAATTTTTTATGTCATATACAAAAGTGTGTTTTTTTAATCATTTGAAGATGAATAATTTAAATTCACACACAAATGTGCTTGTGAGAAATAGTTGAAAATTGTATTATATTTATATATTTTAACCATAATAAAAAGTGTAACACATCTTAAACACAAAAATGTGCTTGGGAGAAAAAAGAAAGAAGAATACTATAAATACTTTTTGACAATAAAAGCATATAAGACGAAAGTAGTAAAAAATTATTAAAGCAGCTGTCGAGACTACCTGTTATGAATTCGCCTTGTAACCTTATCCCTCGCTCATACAACTTTACCAAACTGTAAAGAAATGCAACAATGTATGTTTATAAATAATTTAATTTATTTTTGTAAGTGAAAAAATTGTGTACAGAAATTTAAAAAAAATTTACGGAAACATTTGAAAAATTATGTAAAAACGTGGAAAAAGCAGAATCAGATTTAATTCTGAGCTTTTTTGAGCAAAATAAATTCAGTAAATTCACATAAAAATCATTAAAACAGAGTTTGACAATTGGAGTTTGAATGGCCTTGGTACAGCTGATAACTCCGTAGGCTAATAACGATACCTGTTATCGATTTGCCTTAAACAGGTAGACTCGAGGCCGAATTCGCTTCATAATATCATATGTAGATGTCAAATTAAATTTATATGAGAAATGCAAAAACGTGCGTTTTTACACTTGGAAACACATGATTAACAGCAAAGCACAAGAGTGCCTGTGAGAAAAGGTTAAACATTTTTAATTAAGAACAAGACATATGTAAGGAGAAATATGTTTGACAGTCAACAGTGATAAAACCTATGCAGCAAAAAATTACCCAATCAGCCGTCGGGTTCACCTGTTATAAATTCGCTTCGCCCGATTTTTATTATACAACCCAAGGCGAATTGCTAATAACATACAACTACGATTAATTCTGACATAATATTTAAATCTGCGTTTACAAAGTGGAAATTGATGGGTGGACAGACGAAGTTAGTTGGTAAGGGGTTCAAGGGGTAGTGTTAAACGACTCTCTGTACTGAACATTTTTGAGATAATTTTTCTTTCTCTTTACCTTCTTCGGTGTGTTTATGTTGTTGCGTCACATGACGGACGGAAAGGCGGGCATGCCCAGGTCGTCTTAGATTTCATCACTGATCAATAATATACATACTTTATGAGGTCTCAAATGGATACTTCGCTGCGTTACAAACGGAATGACAAAGTAAATATACCCTCCATGTCCTTTTTGGAGGGTATAATAAGAAATGTTTTTGTTATAACTATTGATTTAAATTACATCAATATTTGTTGTTTTAAATAAGCTTTTCTTTCTAGAATTTTCTAGAAGAAAATTATTTTATATAGTCCAAAATGTGGGTCAAATCAGGATTCACTTATAATCCATTAAGTGGCTTATAAAGAAAATCGGTTATAGTCCAAATTCGCTGATAGTCCACAAAAGTTGGACAACTACTGTGAACTATAAACGAAAAGTAATGTAACACTAATTTGAAGTCTACACGTAACTTAATTCGCTCTGCGATTGAATTTGACGCTTTTACCTTAAATATTATATCAGACATTGTGAAATTTGTGTCGCAACATTGTACAATATTGCCCAAGGCGAATTTATATAGGTGGCCTTATTAGCGCAGATGCTTCTAAGCACAGGTTATAAAGATAGGACACGGCAATCTGGCCAGATCGTATTTTCATGAATGGCATCTCTAATGGCAATACCTTTTTAACCCCTCATTTGGTGAAGGACAGCATGATATTGCTTTTCATAATTCTATCTCTCTTCAATTCACCGGTTAAACGTCAAAAATTTATGGGTTAAAAAATATTTTTGCAAGTAAAAGGCGTTTACTTTTATTGAAATTAGGAAATTTGCGCCTTTTTCTAAACTTTGCTTGATTTTATTGTGTTTCAAAATAGCAAACTGATAAAGATTGCTATTCTGTGATAAAGATAAGTGTATTTTATTGAGTATAATCCTAACTTTTTAAGTGGCATTTTTCTTCAAATATAACTTGTGCTGAAAAAATTTTAGAAATAATGTAAGTAATAATCATGGTAAAGATTATGAAGAAAAATAAAACAAAACCTATATTTCAGGAGCCGCAAATGTATTATGGGTTGCCAAGATGTTCAGAAACTCCATAGGTTCCCGAAGAATCCGAAAAGGTAAGTGTGTGATAGATATAAGCATCTTCCGGAAAATTGTGAGTGGCAGATAGTGCTTGGAGTTGATTCAGGACAAGCAGTATTTGCACTCATAATTTTCCCTTCATAGTTTTGTGCATGAGTAAATTTTGTATTAAGTTTTCGAACATTAATACAAAATAGTGATTGTAAAAATGGTATATGTTTGTCTGTATCGAAATTGTGAAAACCAACCCAACAGTATTTCCAAGTGCACATAACAATGGTATGATCTGCAGATGCATGAATATAAACATCCTTTTTTCATTTTTCATTTGTGAATTATTATGGATCAATGGGGCTTTGCACCAGTGTTTCAAAACGCAGTCAAATCCTCCAATACTGACTACAAAATATATACATAGCATTGGAAAAAGTTCGTGAAAGCAGTGTTCTGCCAAAGAGTAAATGGAACTCAAATGAATATAGTTTGGAAAAAGTGGTATTGGAATATATTTAATGATTTCAGGTAATGTTTTTATTTCGGTTTTAATTCTTTGGCTTTATCAAAACAATTTCTTTTTATTCTCTTACCTTGTCAGCAAACAAGGCAGTTCGTATAATTGCACCAGCTACCGGCGGTGGTACGAGACCACATCGTCCTGGCACAGTAGTTTCACATGAAATTCGTAGCTATGAGAAAAGTAGTCGTCCAACATTTGGTTTGTGAAATTGCTCAAGATTTGAAAACTGAATTAGTATACTGAGGTGGCTCTTCAGGAAGGCAGTGAAGCTTATATTTTTGGTCTCTTCCTAAATACAAATACCATCTATGCTAAACGTGATACTATTACGTGAAATGATATACTACTGTTGGCCAGACGGATTTGTGGCGAACAAACTTAAATTAAATGAATGATGACAATAACTACCACTACTACTATCCTACAAGATGTTATAACCATTTTTAAAATCCACCGGTCCTTTTCAGGACCACAAATTTAAAAAAAAAATTATTTTTATTCCTTCAAATACTATATATGTACATAAGAAAATTTGTTGAAGTGATTGCTTAAATCTTTGCTTACATTGCATGTATCTTTTTTTGCAATAATTTTGTCATATTATATATGTATATAAGAAAATTTGTTGAAGTGATTGCTGAAATCTTTGCTTAGATTGCATGCATCTTATTTTGCAATAATTTTGTCGCAGATTTGTATAGAATTTTTCGATAAAGTCAATTTAAAATAAATTTAACATTTTAAATAAATAATTCTAATATTACTTTATTATTATTTTTTAAGAAAGGAATTACAAAAACATTAAATAACTAAGAACAATGAATATAAATTTTTTTATAACCAGTTTTCTTTAGCATTAATTTTGTAAGACACTTCTCGTTAATAAAACTTTTAAGAAATAAAATCTGCTTTCAAATGTACTCTTCTTTAATTCAATGTCCTCTTGAAGCATTGTTTGCAGCGTTTGATGGAGTATTACTGGTCCTAAGCCGACTGTTTGTAAAGAACGAGATTTAAAATACTAAGGTATATACATATTTTAGCTATATATAGTTTTCATACTTCCTGCATATCCAACAACAACTGAATCTCTGAATAAATCACTGCACTTTTGTGAGTCTGGAACAGTTTTTCGAAAACCATCGCATCAAATGTATTCTTCTTTGAATCAATGTCTGTCTTGAAGCTCTGGAACGCTGTTTGCAGCGTTTGATGGAGTATTACTGATCCTAAGCCGACTGTCTGTAAGGAAGGAGATTTAAAATATTAAGGTATATACATGTTTTAGCTATATATTTTTCATACTTCCTGCATATCCAACAACAACTGAATCTCTGAATAAATGGTTTGTTAGCCTGCATCTTTTCTAAGTTTAGCAACTGCACCATAAGTATTATCTTGCCGTCATCACCTATGGCAGATAAACAACATCATTATGAATGTGGCAAACTACTTCTAACTATAATTCGTCTTGCTGCCATGAAACTTCACCTTCACAGACTATTCCACTATTCAGAATCACTTCACTTTTGTGAGTCTGGAACTGTTTTTCGAAAACCATCACTTAGGATTATAATTTCTCATTTTCCACGCCACATATGAAGTTAATACAATGATAAAAATAAATGAAATTATGTTTGCCGATGCAAATTATCACGAAAACACATAACTTTTTTAATAACACGAAATATTTTATCCACAAAATAAAATTTTATCAAAACAAAATTTTATTTCCAATTAGTTTGTTTACCTTTTTTTAATGTGTGTTCATCTCTTCACTCACATTGATTTCTGAAAAACACCTATAGCTTTACTCTTCACAACAAGGGGTTAACGAAAACTGATACGGGCAAAAATGAACTGTCATTTTTGAGAATTCTGCTTATTTTGTGCTTCTAAGCTGTTTTATTCGCCTCTAGCCGTTAAAAACAAATCTTTCAAAATTTACTGACTTTTCATTCAAAATATGTGTGTGAGCATTTGAAATGTTTAAAAATAAACATCATATATATAATTTTCCTATGTCCATATTCATGCATCTGCCGACCATACCATTATGTTATTGTGTTGATTTTCCTAACTTTCATAGAGACAAATATATAAACACTTTTAAAAAGCACTACCTTGTCTGAATGTTAATAAATAAACCAACACACAGTATTATAAAAAACACATAACAATTTACTTGAGGATGTCTATATTCATGCATCTGCAGATCATACCATTGTTATGTGCACTTGGAAATACTGTTGGGTTGGTTTTCACAATTTCGATACAGACAAACATATACACTTTTCACAATCACTATTTTGTATTAATATTCGAAAACTTAATACAAAATTTACTCATGCACAAAACTATGAAGGGAAAATTATGAGTGCAAATACTGCTTGTCCTGAATCAACTCCAAGCACTATCTGCCACTCACAATTTTCCGGAAGATTCTTATATCTATCACACACTTACCTTTTCGGATTCTTCGGGAACCTATGGAGTTTCTGAACATCTTGGCAACCCATAATACATTTGCGGCTCCTGAAATATAGGTTTTGTTTTATTTTTCTTCATAAATTTTACCATGATTATTACTTACATTATTTTTAAAATTTTTTCAGCACAGGTTATATTTGAAGAAAAATGCCCCTTAAAAAGCTAGGATTATACTCAATAAAATACACTTATCTTTATCACAGAATAGCAATCTTCATCACTTTGCTATTTTGAAACACAATAAAATCAAGCAAAGTTTAGAAAAAGGCGCAAATTTCTTATTTTTAATAAAAGTAAACGCCTTTTACTTGCATAAAATATTTTTTAACCCATAAATTTTTGACGTTTAACCGGTGAATTGAAGAGAGATAGAATTATAAAAAGCTATATCATACTGTCCTTCACCAAATGAGGGGTTAAAAAGGTATTGCCATTAGGGATGCCATTCATGAAAATAGGATCTGGCCGAATTGGCGTGTCCTATCTGTATAACCTGTGGAATGCATAGTGAAATAAATTAAAGGAATAGCCAATTCGATTTGATATCTTCAATTCGCCCGATTTCAAGGCACATCAATAACAGAGACAAGGCGAATTAATACCAGGTAACCAAGGTATATCTCAAGGCAAGGCACATCTACACTAGGTATACTCGATTTGCAACCCTGCAGAAAATATATGAAGTGGATTCGCCTTGATATGTATTTTGTTTGTGTAAAAAATTTTCGTTTGTCATATGGACTTGACAATTAAAACATAAGGAAAATGGCGATACAGTAGAAAAAACAACACAGACACCAACAGACGCTAAATGAGAAATTGTAAAGTGTTTATTTCAAGGTGTTTATTTATAAAATGTTTGTGCAGAAGTATGAAATTATTATTTACATATTCATTGCTGGATGGAATTGGTGCTTATAAGGGTAAACTTTTGTAAATACAAATAATAATATAAAATATATAAAAGTTCAAATTAATTAGTTCTGTTGGAGTTGATTCTGCAAGTTGATTAGACTTTCGGCGCTTGGAACAACGATCCTTCTCCCTTTAATAATTTGCGCTTGCATACTGCACAAACACGCATTGTTTTATAAGTTCAGAAAATTTATTTAAATAAAATTAATAATAAGCAAGTATATTATATATATATATAAATAACTCTTTTTTCTTAGCAATTTTCACAAAATTAATTTTTGTTTTTGAACTCTTCACAAATTTTCTTTTTGGCGCAAAGACTGAAAAGCAGACTTTGACAAGCAAGTTCAAGGCGAAAGCAGAAGATTTTGACAAACGAGTTCAAGGCGAATCAAGCGAATTGTATCAGCTGTTCGCCATTTTGCATATTAAGGTCACCTAGTATAGATGCGCCTTGGTATATGTATATATATATATATATATATATATATAAAGCAAGTGGACTCGCAGCCGAATTCGCTTCAAAAATAAAATCTTTTATTGTCAATCGAATTTTTTATGTCATATACAAAAGTGTGTTTTTTTAATCATTTGAAGATGAATAATTTAAATTCACACACAAATGTGCTTGTGAGAAATAGTTGAAAATTGTATTATATTTATATATTTTAACCATAATAAAAAGTGTAACACATCTTAAACACAAAAATGTGCTTGGGAGAAAAAAGAAAGAAGAATACTATAAATACTTTTTGACAATAAAAGCATATAAGACGAAAGTAGTAAAAAATTATTAAAGCAGCTGTCGAGACTACCTGTTATGAATTCGCCTTGTAACCTTATCCCTCGCTCATACAACTTTACCAAACTGTAAAGAAATGCAACAATGTATGTTTATAAATAATTTAATTTATTTTTGTAAGTGAAAAAATTGTGTACAGAAATTTAAAAAAAATTTACGGAAACATTTGAAAAATTATGTAAAAACGTGGAAAAAGCAGAATCAGATTTAATTCTGAGCTTTTTTGAGCAAAATAAATTCAGTAAATTCACATAAAAATCATTAAAACAGAGTTTGACAATTGGAGTTTGAATGGCCTTGGTACAGCTGATAACTCCGTAGGCTAATAACGATACCTGTTATGGATTTGCCTTAAACAGGTAGACTCGAGGCCGAATTCGCTTCATAATATCATATGTAGATGTCAAATTAAATTTGTATGAGAAATGCAAAAACGTGCGTTTTTACACTTGGAAACACATAATTAACAGCAAAGCACAAGAGTGCCTGTGAGAAAAGGTTAAACATTTTTAATTAAGAACAAGACATATGTAAGAAGAAATATGTTTGACAGTCAACAGTGATAAAACCTATGCAGCAAAAAATTACCCAATCAGCCGTCGGGTTCACCTGTTATAAATTCGCTTCGCCCGATTTTTATTATACAACCCAAGGCGAATTGCTAATAACATACAACTACGATTAATTCTGACATAACATTTAAATCTGCGTTTACAAAGTGGAAATTGATGGGTGGACAGACGAAGTTAGTTGGTAAGGGGTTCAAGGGGTGGTGTTAAACGACTCTCTGTACTGAACATTTTTGAGACAATTTTTCTTTCTCTTTACCTTCTTCGGTGTGTTTATGTTGTTGCGTCACATGACGGACGGAAAGACGGGCATGCTCAGGTCGTCTTAGATTTCATCACTGATCAATAATATACATACTTTATGAGGTCTCAAATGGATACTTCGCTGCGTTACAAACGGAATGACAAAGTAAATATACCCTCCATGTCCTTTTTGGAGGGTATAATAAGAAATGTTTTTGTTATAACTATTGATTTAAATTACATCAATATTTGTTGTTTTAAATAAGCTTTTCTTTCTAGAATTTTCTAGAAGAAAATTATTTTATATAGTCCAAAATGTGGGTCAAATCAGGATTCACTTATAATCCATTAAGTGGCTTATAAAGAAAATCGGTTATAGTCCAAATTCGCTGATAGTCCACAAAAGTTGGACAACTACTGTGAACTATAAGCGAAAAGTAATGTAACACTAATTTGAAGTCTACACGTAACTTAATTCGCTCTGCGATTGAATTTGACGCTTTTACCTTAAATATTATATCAGACATTGTGAAATTTGTGTCGCAACATTGTACAATATTGCCCAAGGCGAATTTATATAGGTGGCCTTATTAGCGCAGATGCTTCTAAGCACAGGTTATAAAGATAGGACACGGCAATCTGGCCAGATCGTATTTTCATGAATGGCATCTCTAATGGCAATACCTTTTTAACCCCTCATTTGGTGAAGGACAGTATGATATTGCTTTTCATAATTCTATCTCTCTTCAATTCACCGGTTAAACGTCAAAAATTTATGGGTTAAAAAATATTTTTGCAAGTAAAAGGCGTTTACTTTTATTGAAATTAGGAAATTTGCGCCTTTTTCTAAACTTTGCTTGATTTTATTGTGTTTCAAAATAGCAAACTGATAAAGATTTCTATTCTGTGATAAAGATAAGTGTATTTTATTGAGTATAATCCTAGCTTTTTAAGTGGCAATTTTCTTCAAATATAACTTGTGCTGAAAAAATTTTAAAAATAATGTAAGTAATAATCATGGTAAAGATTATGAAGAAAAATAAAACAAAACCTATATTTCAGGAGCCGCAAATGTATTATGGGTTGCCAAGATGTTCAGAAACTCCATAGGTTCCCGAAGAATCCGAAAAGGTAAGTGTGTGATAGATATAAGCATCTTCCGGAAAATTGTGAGTGGCAGATAGTGCTTGGAGTTGATTCAGGACAAGCAGTATTTGCACTCATAATTTTCCCTTCATAGTTTTGTGCATGAGTAAATTTTGTATTAAGTTTTCGAACATTAATACAAAATAGTGATTGTAAAAATGGTATATGTTTGTCTGTATCGAAATTGTGAAAACCAACCCAGCAGTATTTCCAAGTGCACATGATATGATCTGCAGATGCATGAATATAAACATCCTTTTTTCATTTTTCAGTTGTGAATTATTATGGATCAATGGGGCTTTGCACCAGTGTTTCAAAACGCAGTCAAATCCTCCAATACTGACTACAAAATATATACATAGCATTGGAAAAAGTTCGTGAAAGCAGTGTTCTGCCAAAGAGTAAATGGAACTCAAATGAATATAGTTTGGAAAAAGTAGTATTGGAATATATTTAATGATTTCAGGTAATGTTTTTATTTCGGTTTTAATTCTTTGGCTTTATCAAAACAATTTCTTTTTATTCTCTTACCTTGTCAGCAAACAAGGCAGTTCGTATAATTGCACCAGCTACCGGCGGTGGTACGAGACCACATCGTCCTGGCACAGTAGTTTCACATGAAATTCGTAGCTATGAGAAAAGTAGTCGTCCAACATTTGGTTTGTGAAATTGCTCAAGATTTGAAAACTGAATTAGTATACTGAGGTGGCTCTTCAGGAAGGCAGTGAAGCTTATATTTTTGGTCTCTTCCTAAATACAAATACCATCTATGCTAAACGTGATACTATTACGTGAAATGATATACTACTGTTGGCCAGACGGATTTGTGGCGAACAAACTTAAATTAAATGAATGATGACAATAACTACCACTACTACTATCCTACAAGATGTTATAACCATTTTTAAAATCCACCGGTCCTTTTCAGGACCACAAATTTAAAAAAAAAAAATTATTTTTATTCTTTCAAATACTATATATGTACATAAGAAAATTTGTTGAAGTGATTGCTTAAATCTTTGCTTAGATTGCATGTATCTTATTTTGCAATAATTTTGTCATATTATATATGTATATAAGAAAATTTGTTGAAGTGATTGCTCAAATCTTTGCTTAGATTGCATGCATCTTATTTTGCACTAATTTTGTCGCAGATTTGTATAGAATTTTTCGATAAAGTCAATTTAAAATAAGTTTAACATTTTAAATAAATAATTCTAATATTACTTTATTATTATTTTTTAAGAAAGGAATTACAAAAACATTAAATAACTAAGAACAATGAATATAAATTTTTTTATAACCAGTTTTCTTTAGCATTAATTTTGTAAGACACTTCTCGGTAATAAAACTTTTAAGAAATAAAATCTGCTTTCAAATGTACTCTTCTTTAATTCAATGTCCTCTTGAAGCATTGTTTGCAGCGTTTGATGGAGTATTACTGGTCCTAAGCCGACTGTTTGTAAAGAACGAGATTTAAAATACTAAGGTATATACATATTTTAGCTATATATAGTTTTCATACTTCCTGCATATCCAACAACAACTGAATCTCTGAATAAATCACTGCACTTTTGTGAGTCTGGAACAGTTTTTCGAAAACCATCGCATCAAATGTATTCTTCTTTGAATCAATGTCTGTCTTGGAGCTCTGGAACGCTGTTTGCAGCGTTTGATGGAGTATTACTGATCCTAAGCCGACTGTCTGTAAGGAACGAGATTTAAAATATTAAGGTATATACATGTTTTAGCTATATATTTTTCATACTTCCTGCATATCCAACAACAACTGAATCTCTGAATAAATGGTTTGTTAGCCTGCATCTTTTCTAAGTTTAGCAACTGCACCATAAGTATTATCTTGCCGTCATCACCTATGGCAGATAAACAACATCATTATGAATGTGGCAAACTACTTCTAACTATAATTCGTCTTGCTGCCATGAAACTTCACATTCACAGACTATTCCACTATTCAGAATCACTTCACTTTTGTGAGTCTGGAACTGTTTTTCGAAAACCATCACTTAGGATTATAATTTCTCATTTTCCACGCCACATATGAAGTTAATACAATGATAAAAATATATGAAATTATGTTTGCCGATGCAAATTATCACGAAAACACATAACTTTTTTAATAACACGAAATATTTTATCCACAAAATAAAATTTTATCAAAACAAAATTTTATTTCCAATTAGTTTGTTTACCTTTTTTTAATGTGTGTTCATCTCTTCACTCACATTGATTTCTGAAAAACACCTATAGCTTTACTCTTCACAACAAGGGGTTAACGAAAACTGATACGGGCAAAAATGAACTGTCATTTTTGAGAATTCTGCTTATTTTGTGCTTCTAAGCTGTTTTATTCGCCTCTAGCCGTTAAAAACAAATCTTTCAAAATTTACTGACTTTTCATTCAAAATATGTGTGTGAGCATTTGAAATGTTTAAAAATAAACATCATATTTATAATTTTCCTGACAATTGTTTTTGAAGGACTGGTTTTTTGAACAAGTAGAATTGCATGTTGTTTTTTTATAGTTGTAGCGATAAGGCGACCTGTATTTAATTCGCCTTGATATTGCCATTGTTTAGTTTTTTTAATTTGATATTCATTACATAAAGGCGAATTGAACACTAGGTGAACACACTTTGATTTTCGGTGCAACACTACAGCAAAAATTAGTGAACTGTCACATGAAATTGTGCAGAAAAAAATGGCGATGCAAATAAGGAAAACTTTGACAGTTTACTAATTTAACTGATTTTTAGCTGATCGCAATTTTTTTAAAATAAGGCCACCTGGTATGAATTCGCCTTGCTTTACTTGACAATGCTGTCAAAACAATAACAACATATACACTTTTTTACAAGCACACTATTTTAATTGTGTTGAATTTTTCAAGACAGTAAATAGATCTGTAATATGACGTATTTTGACAGTACTTTAAATTTATGTTTAATAAATGAAAAATGAAAGCTAAAACTAAATATTATTTTTTAAAATGTTTCTTTATTATTTTTTAACCTATACGGTTCACGTTTGATATATAGCACAAAATTAATTTTCAACTATTGTATGGACGCCTACACTACGCGGAAAACTGTCGGTATTTTTGACAACTAATGTGTATTTTTTTATGGCCATGACAGTGTTGGCATATGCCAACGTACTGTATGTAGTAAATATATGCCCTATACCTTTTTTATGTACTGGTAATGGCATCTCGATATGTCAAAATGCATAAGAAATCGATAGAAATTTCTATCAATATGTACTAGATTTTGAGCAAGGCAAATCGAAATCAGGTGCCCATATAGACCTACGGAGTCATCATCTGTGCCAGGACTATTCAAACCCCAACAAACAGTTTTTATGATTTTCATGTAACTTTACTGAAATTGTTTTTGCACAAAAATCTCAGAATTAAATCTAATTCTGTTTTTCCACGTTTTTAAATAATTTTTCAATTGTTTCCGTAGTATTTTCTTATTATTTTTCTTTAAAAAACTGTTGTATTATGCACACATGTATTTCACTTATGTAAGGTTACCTGGTATTAATTCGCCTGCGCATGGTGTATTAAATTCGTCTTGGTAGCAGCACCTTTTTTTGACTCTTGAGATTCTTAGATCTGGTAGCTTTATAAGAAGCACACGCTACTTTAATAACGGTACTCGCAATGCCAATATTAACTTTTGGTGATGTACTTAGGCCAACAGTTACATACTAAATACAACCATGACTACATACATTTAAAAAAATCAAATGTCAAAATCCATGCATAAAATGTTTTCTCATGGTATTGACTGTCAGTAAACTTTTAATTGAATTCGCGGTAGATTATAACCGGTATACTTTGGTTCTTGAAGACAATTACCTTATTCGTTGGCCGAACATCAAGACATAAACTTAAAAGTGATCCGGACTTGTAGATTTTTTAACAGAAAAAAGGTAAGTTTTAATAATATTTTCATTATTTAAAATAATAGTATATGTTTCAGATGTTCTTCCTTGTCAAATTCTACAACGACGAATATTCCGTTGTAGAATCAAAAAAAGTGCAACAGAATGAAAAAAAGACCTGTACTGTTAAATGTAATGGAGCCAAATTTGCAGCTTTTATTGTATCAAAAAATGGTAAGTGAAAACTTTTTCTTTAAATTAATTTTACTTGTGCCGAATATAGCACTTTTACTTTAATTGCAATTTGTAAATAACAAATTATTTTCAAAAATCACAACAGAATAAGCATAGTAGGCTTTGAAACTCATACATAACTAACCCAACAAATAAATTATGTTCGATATTAATCTATTTTATTTTTCTACACCTTTATACAATTTGAAATCCATTGGATAACAAGAAATTATATGCATTTGTATTTTATTTATTCTTGTTATCCAATGGATTTCTAATTGTATAAAGGTGTAAAAAAATAAAACAGATTCATATCGAATATAATTTATTTGTTGGGTTAGTTTTGTATGAGTTTCAAAGCCTACTATGCTTATTCTCGCTGTAGCTGTTATATTATATGCATTTCTATTTTCTTTAGATGATAAGTCATATTTACTAGATCTTAAAAGAAAGAAAGAAGAAAAAATATATTCATTGTCAACAAAATTACCTTCCAAACCTTCATCATCACTTAAAACACTTTCCGACAAAAAAAACAAATCTTCGTGTTTGGTACAACTGCAAAAAAGTCAACTTTCTCCAACTGATTATTATCAGACATCTGAAGATAATGACTCATCAAACGTTTTCGAAGATGATCTTTATGCACAAAGGAATTTCTTCCAAAGACCCGAAAACCAAACTTCACCAAATAGGTCTCAAAACAATAACGCCAAATACAAATATTACACTGCAATTAAAAGTGCAAACAAACCGCCAATAAGTATCTCAACAAAATTCCTAAAAAATCAGATAAACTTAAAAGGCAAATGCGCAAATTTTGCTAATAAACTTGAAAAGATCGATGAACCTACTTTAAAAGATTGTGGTACATTATTACATGAGCTTTCTTCAGAAAACCAGAATGATGTTGACATCGCGACAACTATAAGTGTAGAAAGAGTCTGCGAAAAAACTTCTCGTAATATTAATTCGTCTCTCGCTGCAGTCCCTACACTTTTCACTCTATTACACGGCCAAGAACCTCTTTCCGATATAAGAATATCGCCAAAAACTGGGACTGAACATATATTAGCTGATACAAATGTTAATAGATCTGCTCTTAGTTCTAACCTCGACGAAAACTTGTTGATTCCTACAGAAATGGGTAAAAATGAGCTTAGTCGATCAATTGTAGATTTGTCGTCACAGTCTTCTAGTAACTCTGATATGTCTCTCTCTGATGTTTCCTCATATTATACCCTTTGTTGTATACCACTGCCGCCAGTAAGTGATATTGAACTTAATAAGACTTATACACTTGACAATAAAATTTTAGCAGACAACTCCGCTGGAAATAGCATGACAGCGGAATGTATTCGATTGACCAACTTTAATAAAAATGAAGATATTATGGTTAAAAACACCATAGAAACGTCCAGATCAGAAAACATAATGGAAAATTATTTCGATGAGCTTATGTCGATCGATTCACATACGCCTTATATAACAGTACTACCATATCTGAAAATTTTCAAGACCCCCCAGCAGAAAAGAATAACGTCAAGGATAGGTTACAGAAAACAAGTACAAATAACATATATGATCCTCTAAACACTAAGAAAGTAGATATTGAACAAAAACAAGAACCAAATAAAGAAAATCTATTTTGCTCGGGAACAAGATTAGAAAGTCCTGAATCTGAACTTATATCGCCTAATTCAACTGTATGTAATAATAACAGTACTATTATATCTAAAACTGATTTCTGCTCAACATATAAGGAAGACAGCACTATTTCTGAATATTTGCCGGATCAAACTGCAGGAACAAGTGAAAATATTTCGAAGAGTAACAATAGCTTGAACATTATAGATGTCCCACTTAACATCAGGGAAGTCATAGTTCCATATTCACGAAACAAAGCAAAGAAACACTTTTGTATATATTGCAAAACATTGCAATGCAAACTAAGTAGACATCTTTTTCTTAAACACAAAAAGGAAAATGAAATTAAAAGAGCTTTAGCTTTGCCTATGAAAAGTAAAGAGCGTCTTAAAATAATTGAGACTTTAAGGAAAAAAGGCGATTTTTTACATAACACGACTCCGCAATATAACACTGGAATTTTAATTGTTTCCAGGCAGCAACAAAACAAATGCAGAAATAGTGCTGACGATTATGTATGTTGCAAAATATGCAAGGGATTTTTTTCAAAAAGGACATTAAGAATACACATTATAAATTGTGGTGCCTTGAAAAATAAACGAACGAACTTAATAGAGAGTCGTCAACTAACCCAATATATGCACCCGGTGGCAAATAAGACCTTAAAATCACAAATATTTCCCATCCTAAGAGACGACGAAGTAACAAAGGCAATAAGGTACGATGAGCTAATAATAAAATTTTGTAATAAATTATCTGAAAATATTCATCGGAACACCAGCATGACATGATTCGGGCGCACCTTAGATTGCTTGGACGTTTTAAAATTGAGCTCTTTAAAATTGAAAGAGCTGAAAGAGATTTTTAAGCCCCCTTTGTTTGATAAATGTGTCGATGCACTGCGATCTGCCGCTCATTGGGACTGCAATTTAGGATGGTTCAAAACACCCGCGGTCGCCCAAAGCTTAAATTCTATTATAAAAAAATGTGCAAAAAAGCAAAGAGCTGAATTTATCAAGGAAGAAAATTTAGATTTAAAGAGTGATTTAGAAAATTTTCTTCAGCTATGGGAAGAGGAAATACCGACGCTGATAAACAAAAAAGCCAATGAAGATCAAACAAATAAAAAGAGAGATAAAAAGGAAAATATTCCCTTAAAAGAGGATATACAAAAATTGTACTTGCACCTAAAGAAGCTCATTATTAAGGCCATGGAACCCCTAATGCGAGAGTTTTGTTTATCAAGTTGGACGACATTACTTCAGGCAACGCTTATATATATACAGGTATTTAACAGAAAACGTGCCGGTGAAATCGAAAGGTTAATAGTTGATAATTTTCACAACAAAGAAATTATAACAGATACTAGTAGTAGGGAACTGTATGTGCTGCGACCATTAAAAATATTAAATTTCAGCAATTAAATTTGAAATTTTTCAATTTTAATTGCCAAAATTCTCAAATTTCACAAAATTCTCAAATTTCATTTTGTGTGTGTTCGTGTGTGTATTTTTTCCCACGGTTTAATAGGGGCGTTCACATTGTTGTTTTTTTTTAAAATAAAATGTTGGGGTAGGCGTGGGAATTTGTGTCTGTCCATATGTGACCTTGAGAATACATGTCCGTCGGTATGTGAGCGTGGGAGTTTGTGTCTGTCCATATGTGACCTTGAGAATACATGTCCGTCGGTATGTGAGCGTGGGAATTTGTGTCTGTCCATATGTGACCTTGAGAATACATGTCCGTCGGTATGTGAGCGTGGGAATTTGTGTCTGTCCATATGTGACCTTGAGAATACATGTCCGTCGGTATGTGAGCGTGGGAATTTGTGTCTGTTCATATGTGACCTTGAGAATACATGTCCGTCGGTATGTGAGCGTGGGAATTTCTGTCTGTCCATTTACACTGTGTACGCCTGGTGAATAAAAAAATTTAGAAGCATTTTTAGGAATTACACTATTTAAAAAGTGTAGTAGTTATATATGGATACCCTTAATGTTTGTGGTTCGTTCCTTCTTGCTGGAGTGAGATTTTTTCTTTTATTTTTTTGCTTATTAAAATTTGGTGTGTTTACTTAAGATTTGTCGTCCAGCAATTCAGTGTTTTTTTTTACTTTTTTGCTTGCAATGCTTGAGTCTGGAGGAATAATTTGATTATTCTGATCTTGAAGACGTTGTGAAAAAAAAAATTACTATTGCATAAATATTGAAACTGATGTTTTGTTTATTTTATACATGACGATCATCGATGTATTTTATTTGGGGATCTGGATGGTGGTGCGATTTCTGTATTTTGTAGAATATGAGTATTTATGCTATGTTTAAGTGTGTGTGTTTTTTGTGTTCTGAGTGGCGGTTGGAATGTCTGGCTGTCAGACAGTCTGTGTGTGTGACGATTGGTGAGTCTGTATGACAGTCCGCTTTCTTGCTTTCCTGGTCAGTATAAAATGTGATAAGGTGTACATATTCATGCGTACATAAATATCTACAAATTTATTTCATTTACGCATATACATACAAACAAATAATAAGCGTTTATTCTTTGTGCCCAAATATTCCCTTGACCATTTGAATGAATGAATGAACCATTGTTTAAACATATGCATTGTTTTAACTTTTATTAATATGTAATATTTATCAAATTATGTATATATTTTTATTTAGACCTCAATTTAAATTTGCCTCTACTACATCCGCTGCCTCTAACAACAATTGATCGTCTCCATACATCGCAAGAAAAAGAGGTATATCTATTTTTGGTAGTATTTCAACACTCAATATTTCTATTTGAGGTTTGATTGCTACCTCTCTTCGATGGTCTGTTGTGGTTGGCTGCGAAGACACCGCTAAAAAGTGATCCTCATCGCCTGTTAGCATCTCATCGTATTCTGCATTCGAAGGATTTGATGTCTCAGGTGCAGATGTTGGCTGCGAAGACACCGCTAACAAAAGTTCCTCATCTCCTTCAAGATGTTTCTCGAACTCTTCCTGTCTGGCTTTTCTTAAATACTCCTTCAAATGGTGACGCTGAAGTCTCCGATATAATGGTGTGTACCAGAAGGGCTTCATTGTACAAATAAAAGCTCAACTTCAAAATTTGATAATTTTGCTTTGAAAACTTGTGAAGCTACAAAAATTTTGTAGTTTATCAGATACCACAACGTTTTGTCCACGTAGCAGTTTCTTTTGCTACAAACTTTTGTGACGTATCTGCATGCATAAGCATGCCTCCGTATCCTGTGTATATCACATATCATAATGTTTGTTTACATAAATTTTGTCCACGTAGCAGTTTCATTCCCGTAAACATTTTGTATCGTAGAGGCATGCATAAGCATGTCCCCGTACTCTGTATATATCACATTCCGTTCAAAACTTTGTAACGTGTCTGCATGCACAAGCATGTCTCTGTACTCTGTAGATATCACTTATCAAAATTTATGTTTACATAAATATTGTCTACGTAGCAGTTTCATTCCCTTAAACATTTTGTATTGTAGAGGCATGCATAAGCATGCCTCGGCATTCTGTGTATATCAGATACCACAATGTTTTGTCCACGTAGCAGTTTCTTTTCTAATTTTTTAATCTTAACCGTTTCTATCAGCAGATACGCTACTTTTGCAAAGTAACGCAAAGCTACTTTGTTGGAATGAAGCGTACTATACCAAAACAAAATTTTCACGGATTTATATTCATCTAAATTTTTTAGGATAAAATTCAGTACATTTTTGTATCTAAAAGTAACAAGTCGTGACTATTAAAAATTTCTTTGTGTGTTATTAATAAATCTAAGACAGAAAATAAATACATATTCTCAAAAAACATATTATTTGTATATCAAAAAAATAAGAGTGTGTCATATAATTTAAGCAAAGACAGAATTTTAATATATATATAAAAATCCTTGTAATATTACTTGTTATTCAAGCAATCAATATATTTTTTAATAAAAAAGTACACTATAAACAAAATAATTTTTATAAGTGTAAATAAAAATATAAAAAAAAAGTGAGTTCATCAATTTTCAAGTGCAATATCTGTAATAAGGTATATAAATACCAAAAATCTTATTTAGAACATTGCAAAGGTCATGTTCAACCACAACAAGTGCAACAGTCGATACAACCCCCAACATCTGCGTGCAACCCCATAGCAACATATCAACAAATCGCACAGTCCATACAACCCTCAACATATGCATACAACTCAATGGTCCACAACAATTTGCAGTATCAGTATCCGGCGCAGTATCAGTACCCAGTGCAGTATCAGTACCCGGTGCAGTATCAGTATCCAGTGCAGGTACCAGCGTATCCTTTATATCCGTATCCAGTGTCAACCGACCAATTCACAGAATCTATGGAGATTCCATATCCCATTGAATATAGCGTACCTATACAGTTGCAGCAAAATAATATGCCTAATTATTACCCAAGCTATTTGCCCGTAAATAATCCTTCTCAAGACATGGATATAAGTCAAGTTATTCCACATGATCAGGCAAATACACAAAATAATGAAGTAGAAATGGATATCTCAAATTCTGCGGATGATCTACTGTCTCAAGCTCCAAATGAATGCAAATATTATATAATAAATAGTGCTTTTAAAAGTAATATTACAACATTTGGGGTTCCAGTAAATAAAGATTGTATTCTATTTGAAGATGTTATTGTGGATAATAAACATATCATCAAAGAAAGACTTGAAAATAGTCTTGCCGTACACAACATTATTAAATTTAATATTACTCTCATTGGAGAGTATATTAAAATTATAAGCGATGATATGGAATTGTGTACTATTTCTCACCGGGCAAAGATGGATCTTCTGTGCATTGGAGATGATGTTGTGGAAATTATGGCAAAGCAATTTCAAGAAATCCACAACAAAATGTCTGAATTTCAAGAACGGGATTCAGGATGGACTTTAATTAGAATTGTTCGCCTCGAAATCGCTATAAATAAGTCATCTTTGGTGAGAGGATCGAACTGGATAAGTACGCCGGAGAACTTATAAAGTAAAAAGGCATGTATAAATGTTGAAAATAATGACATTTATTGTTTTAAATGGGCAATAATATCTGCACTGGATACATCTGATATTAAAAGACCACAAAGTTGCTGCTCATACAACATTGCAGACATCAGCGCTGATATCATATGTTTGCAAAACGGAATTGAGATTGATTTCAAAAATTTAAAGTTTCCGTTGGCGTTAAAGAGTATCAGGATATTTGAAGAAAGCAATCCAAATATTAGCGTCAATGTGTTCGGATACAATGATGAAAGCAATGAGATTGTTGGACCATTCTATAACACCAAGAATGAAAAAGCTAAACATATTAATTTGTTATTATTAGAAAATGCTGAAGGATATCAGCATTATATTCTTATAATAAATATATCAAAGTAAGTAAAGAAATATACATTTATTTACGTAAATATATTAATATATATTCTTATAACTTTTTTCTTTCGACAGACTTTTAAAATCTCAGACTACCAAGCACTGCAAAAAACTTGTCTTCTGTAATAGCTGCCTCCAATACACCCACAATGAGAGGACGTTAGAGCGACATAAAGAAGAATGTGGGAAAATTGTTGCGGAGCTGCCGTCTGAGGAAAATGCCGTGTTGCAGTTTAAAGACCACCAACGACAAATGGATGTACCATTTGTTGTGTATGCAGACTTTGAATGCATACTGGAGGAGGTTAATATTAGAGTAAGTGACAAAAGTAGGTATCGCAAAAATGCACATTCCTTGTGCTTTTAGTTATTATATTAAATGTAAGCATAATTATAGTTTAGATAAGTTTAAATTATATACGGGGAGGGATGCAGCAGAAAAGTTTGTAGAAAATTTGATTGAAGATTGTGAAGATATTTATAATGAATATCTAGTAAATAAAAGGGAAATGGATGCTTTAACTCCTTTCGAAAATTTTAATTTTCGAAATGCGATAAATTGTCATATTTGTCATAAATATCTAGGCAATGATAGAGTGCGAGATCACTGCCACATAAGTGGTAAATTTAGAGGAGCAGCTCATAATAGATGCAATTTAAAATTTCAAATTCCAAAATTTATACCAATCTATTTCCACAATTATTCATCTTATGACGCGCATCTTTTTGTTAAAGAGTTGGGTAAAAAATCTGACAGTATAAAAGTCCTTCCGCTCAACAAAGAATTATACATATCACTATCTAGATTTTCAAAAATGACCGACAACTACAACCTTGAACTTAGATTTTTAGACACAATTCGCTTTATGCCTGAAAGCTTAGAATCTTTAGCTAATAATCTTTCAGAACAAGACTTTCACATCATTAAAAGACAATTTAAAACAAAAAAAGAGTTTGACCTAGTGAGAAGAAAAGGTGTCTTTCCCTATGATTTTCTTAATTCTTTTGAAAAATTGAATGTTGGTGAACTTCCAGCAAGGGAAAATTTCTTCAACCATCTCAATAATAAGGAGTGCTCGATTGAAGACTATGAGCATGCAAAAGAAGTTTGGAATGCTTTCGGCTGCAAAACCTTGCAAGATTACATGGAAGTATATTTAAAAACGGATGTGCTCTTACTTGCAGATATATTTGAAAGTTTTAGAAAGGTTTGCAAGAACATCTACCACTTAGATCCATGTCAATACTACACTGCACCAGGACTATCGTGGGATGCTATGCTAAAGTACACAAATATAGAACTAGAGCTTTTGACGGACATAGATATGTACAATTTCTTCAAGAAAGGAATACGTGGTGGACTTGTACAATGCAGTAACCGATATTCAAAGGCTAACAACAAATATCTACCTGATTTCGATAGAGAAAAGCCCTCAGAATTTATTGTGTACTTAGACGCAAATAACCTCTACGGTTGGGCTATGTCTGAGTATTTACCTTATGGTGGATTCAGATGGCTGTCAGCTGAAGAGCTAAATCTGGATCCTAAAACCATAGGTGATAATTCAAGTGATGGATATGTCTATGAAGTTACTTTAGACTGTCGTTCTCATTTGCATGACTCTCACAATGACCTACCTTTCTGTCCAGAAAATAAGAAAATTTTGCAAACAAAGCACATTAAATTAGTTGCAGATTTTTCAACAAAACAAACATATGTCATACATTATAGAGTTCTTAAACAATGTTTACAGTATGGTCTAGTTCTAAAGAAAGTGCATCGAATTCTCACCTATAAGCAATCAACCTGGTTGAAAAGTTATATAGACTTGAATACCAAACATAGGGCTACTGCAAAAAATACTTTTGAAAAAAAATTTTTCAAATTGTTAAATAATGCAGTATACGGTAAAACTATGGAGAATGTGGAAAAGAGAAAAGAATAGTTACGAACTGGAAAAGGACAAACTGTAATCATTTAGGAGCTCAATATTGGATATCTAAACCTAATTTTCATAGTTTGTCAATATTTTCTGAGAATATGGTAGCGATTCAAATGAATAGAGTGAAAACCTATTACAATAAGCCTATATATTTAGGGTTTTGTGTATTAGAGCTTTCCAAATGGAAAATGTATGATTTCCATTATGGGTACATGCAACCCAAATTCAAGTCAAACTTATCACTGAATTATATGGATACTGACTCTTTCATTTACACAGTAAAAACAGAAGACTTTTACGCTGACATAAAAACTGACCTCGACCATAAGTTTGATACATCAGATTACCCAAAAGACAATGTATATGGATTTCCTCTGGTAAACAAAAAGGTATTGGGTATTATGAAGGATGAGAATTGTGGAAAGGTAATGAAGGAATTTGTAGGATTGCGGTCAAAAATGTACTCTTTTAGTGTGCAACATCAAAGTGATATTAAAAAATTGAACGGAGTAAAGAAGTGCATTCTTAATAATTATAGTATAGCTTCATATAGAAATTGCTTATTCAATAAGTCGACTGTGTATGATGATATGCTAACATTTAAATCAAAAATTCATCAAATTTATACAAATGAAATAAATAACGTAGTATTAAATTATGCAGACGATAAAAGAAAAATAAGAAGTGATAAGATGAGTACATATGCATGGTATCATTTTCGAATCGAGGAAACTAATCCTGATTATGAACTTGACATGCTACTGTGGGAAATTTCAAGACTAGAAGAGGAAGAAGCAGTGCTATAACTGTATCCCTATTTTTAAGTAATAATTTTTATGTTTATTTAAGTAGTTAAATTTATTAATAAGTAAAAAAATTTTTGTATTGTTAAGAGAAATAAACAAAAAAATTGTACAAATATATTTAAAATGAAAAAACATTCAGAATTTGTTTTATTTTGTTTGGTGATTTATTATTTAGTTTCATCGAAATATTGCATAATATGAATTAATTAAATGATTTATCATCATTTTTCTTAAGTAAAATACGGAGCACCGGCAGGTATCTGGCCCCTCCTCACAATCTGGATGGCTCCATGGACAAGACTTAAAGTGACCATCGTCCTTGTCCTCATCTTCCATTATACCAAAATCATCATTTTCATTCAACATATCGAGGAACATTTTCACCATTTCCATGTGTTCGTATATTACACATCTCTCAAAATCAACTAAGAATTGTTCGAGCTTGTTTCTAATGTCACTCATGATTTTATGAATTATTTTATACTATTACTAAAATTTACTTCCGATCTTTTTGACTGTTAGTTCTCTACTAATAATTGTTTTCAACGAACCAGTACTAAGGTGTATGTTATGAAATTAAAAAAAAAACGATGTCAGCGTTTTTAGTCCAGAAAATAATTTAAAATTCGACTCAAAAAAATGAATACGTATATATGACATCTCTCTATCCTTTTTCAACTACTTAGTTTTAAATACTTATATATATATATATATATATATATATATATATTTAATTTTTCCTTACTTCGTCTTTTGTCAAAAATAAAACAAAAAAATCATTGTATAATGATTTTCTGTTAAGCTTCTTACAGTCTAGAAAGCTAAAATCGAGATTAGTTTGCAATAAAAGTTCAAAGCTATAAGTTGTGAAAAATTCCTACCGCAATGGATCTAGTGGAAAAATTTAATTCGTACAATACAAAATCCTTAATCCATATAAAGGATCTAGATGAATTATCCAAACACACTATCGTACGTGCAAAGCGAGTAACAAAGTATGGGGAAACAGTTCAACTTGAGCTGGAAAACCACATAATGTTTCTCCCCAACCGATACAATGCATTGACCAATGCAGAATTAGAAGATCTTTCGAATAATAAATATCGACTGCAAAGAAAAGGAGAGCGAAACCTGATCTTAGAAAGCGAGATGAATGAGTTTTTAATACCAAACTCCCAGTACCCCGTTTGGCAGTAAAAAATATGTTATGTTCATATATTTTGTACTTAACAAGAAAAAAAAATAATAATAAAAAAGAAAATGTTTTTAAATATGTATGTATATAAATATATATGATTGTGTTTTATTTAATATCTTTTGTTATATCATAAAGAAATTTCAAACATAAGTGACCGCAATTATATGTATTAAAGTTTTGATATTGATTGTAGTTGTATTGAATATTTCTACCTAAATATTTGATTAATTCTAGAGGAGGTTGTAAATTTCCAAAGCTGTCGAAATATTGTTTTTCATTCTTGTTCCTATAGTATGCTACCCAATGAGTACCTGGGCCTGTTGATAAATCCAAATTGATTATTCCACACTCTACAGTCTTTGGTCGTTTTGGTAGTGAATCCAACATATAAACTCCTCTAAAGTGTGGAATATATTTTGAAAATTTTCTTAGATCAAATTCTGATAATGGTCTGTTGGGTAGCATTTCTAATAGTTTTTTTAATGATCTTTACAAACAAGTCCATAACCGTTTTTATATGGTTTAAGGTACAGTCCTTCTCCCATAGCAATAGACTCCATTGCCTTATTGTGTCTGGTGGCTTCCTCAAGTTGTTTTTTTTGCATTCTTTGTTGCATTTACAGCTTTAGCTATAGCGGCACCTCCAGTTGCTAGACTACCAAGTGCACCTAGAGCAGTTAGAATCGGTATTATGGGCAAAAAACCACAAATTTTTGGAACATTTATAATACGCGGTATTATAACACGAGCTTTTTTCCCCTTAAGAGATTTACTGATAGCTTTACGAGCAATCTTAATGGCTGAATTAATATCTTGTGGTTTTTCCTTCTTCAATATCTTTGTTGCTGATTTAATTGTTTTATGAAACAGATTTTTGTCCTTTTATACGAATTCGTGGTGATGGTCTTTTCACTGTATTCCTTTTCTTTGCTTCAACACCCATACCAAGTTTAGTTTTTGCTTTCATTGCGTTGGTGACTATATATGAAAATGTTTTTTCTGCAAGATCACTATCTTTTGAAAGAACTCTTTCCCAAGCCGTATTTTCAAGAATTTTGTCAGCTTGATGTCTGCTGTTTAAGTCTTTATTTTTCGAGTAAGCAATATCGTGATTTTTGCAAGCAGCATCCAATAAGTTAATTCCTTTATCTCCTCTATCTAAACGCTTTTGTAATCTTGTGCCAGGTCCACAATACTGGTATCCAGGAAGATGTAATTCAAAAGGTAGAGAATTTATTGCTTTATTTAGTAAACCTTCTCCAACGATAGTTTGTTTGTGACTAAAATTTTTGTTATAAAGTACAACCATATTAATTTAATCTACAATAAAAGATAATGTTTGCAAGTTTAGCAAGTAGTTATTAAAATGCGCTTCATAAGACAACATAAAAATATTTTAGTTCGTAATGCTGATATTTGTTCAAATGACAGTAAAAAAATAAGACATAGTTCCTTGTTACCAAATTCTATTCGAGCATTAATAGTTGGTCCTTCAAATTGTGGAAAAACTAACATAATGATTTGTTTGCTGGAAAGTCCTAATGGTCTCAAGTTTGAAAATATTTACTTGTACTCAAAATCTTTATATCAACCTAAATATGAATACCTGAAGAAATTAATTTCACCAATTAAAGGAATCGGATACTACACATTTGCAGAAAACGAGGACGTTGTTCCTCCTAGTGAAGCTAAAAGCAATTCAATTATGATTTTTGATGATGTTGCATGTGAAAAGCAAAACAATATACGTGCATATTTTTGTATGGGTCGTCATAAGAAAGTAGACTCATTTTACTTGTGTCAGACTTACACGCGGATTCCAAAACATTTGATAAGAGATAATGCTAATGTAATTATTATGTTTAAACAAGATGCGACAAATATGAAACATGTATATGATGATCACGTTGCCAGCGACATGAACTTTGAAATGTTTCAACGAATTTGTAGAGAATGTTGGAAGGAAAAATACGGATTTTTGGTGATAAGTAAAGATAATGAACTAAACAATGGTCGTTATAGAAAGTCATTTGATTATTTCATCATATTATAATTTACTGTTCATCAAATGCACCTTGCAGTATTTAATCTGACTTCAAACTTTATACATGTGATTATTGTAACTGATCAGATAAGCAGATATGATACCTGATAAACTGACCTGATACCTGTTAAACTGACCTGATAAGCTGATCTGATACCTGTTAAACTGACCTGATAAGCTGGTCTGATACATGATAAACTGACCTGATAAACTGATCTGGTACCTGATAAACTGACCTGATAGCTGTTAAACTGACCTGATAACCTGATCTGCTTCCTATTGAACTGACCTGATAGCTAAAATGAATGAACAAATTCTTAAAGACTTGGTGGCAACAAGAAATATCTTGAAGAAAAAGCTTCGTAGTATAAAAACTGGTAAAATAGATACACATTAGCAATTAACAGATACATTCAAGCCTATCACAGAACCTTTAAAAGAATTTATCAATAGCTCTAAATACGTTGGTAGACCAGTTAAAAAAGAACCGAGTGATAAGGAAACTGGAATTGATGACAATGAAAGTTTTCATCCTCAGAACTCAACAATAAAATTGGAAACGAGTACGCCCAAGAAACTAAGTGAAGAAAAAATTTTTAAGCAATCTAATAGTAAAAGTAGCAGTAATTATGATGAAGATGACTTTTACTCACAAAATTCGAATAATGAAGAAAGTTATTCTGACTTATCACTATTGGAATCGAGAAACGAACTAGATACTAACTATGGTCCACATAAAGATAATAATAACGAATGGAGATTTGGTAATAGCACCATCGAGTTAAATCAAGATAAGATACAGGTTGGGGGACAAATATGGGCGCTCACGCCAGGACTTTTTTCTTTAATGTTTCATAAAGCACCAAAAAACTATGATAAATTCGAGCTTGAAATCTATAAAAAAAATATTACTTGCTACCAATGCCCACAGGAGAGGCTATAAGTCTGATGGTCAAATCAAAGGGAGCATAGCCCATAAGTACAAACATATTATTGGAAAACTTTTCAAAGGAGACAATCATACAGGCTCATCAGATGTAACAAAAAGTAATTATTTAGGAAGGGGTTTGATGCAGTTTAACCCTCATAATCCAAACTATATATACTGGGATGATCCAAACGAGTTGGTAGATCGACTTAGACTACTGCTTGCATCACAGTCTGCAGGCCATACTAATCACAACAACGAAATTGTCTCAATTATTGAAGAACTACGTGAAGCTAATATAATTGTATAAACTATATACATACATAGATTTTTATATAAAACATGTCCGTTGATAAATTTGGGCATTATATTAACGATAGAAGTGAATTAATTTCAACCAAAAATGCGCCTAAGTTGTTGGGCTTCTTTATGGATACGAACAAAAACATTGATGTCCAATACAAGAGAATCAAAAATGTTGCAAATGCTGTGGAGGAAAACGATGTTATCAGTAAATTGTTTCTGCAAACTGAACTCAAAAAACAGCAACAAGAAGTAGCTTTCCAGTTAGAAAATCTTAATGCTCATTTGCAGGATATCAATAAGAAAATGGATGGTAATAAATCACTTTTTGATATGGAAATTGAAGAGCTATGAGAAAAAATTTATAGAATAGAAAATTACATGTTCGTATCAATAGGTGCAAGTGCATCAAGAAGATCACAACACACTTAAAACAGCGACTGGAAAAATAAGATGTCTTCAAAGAGAAATGTTGTAAATGAATTGCATAAGCAGGCTCGAAAACGTTTTGTACGTCGTAGAGTTGTGATGAAAGGAATAGATGATCTTTGGCAAGCTGATTTAGTTGAAATGGGAAATTATTCCTTAGACAATAGAAATTATCGATTTTTGCTAACTGTAATTAATACATTCTCAAAATTTGCTTGGGCAGTACCTTTGAGCAGAAAGAATGCATTCGAAACAACTCAGGCAATGGAGAATATTTTCAAATTGGGACGAATACCGAAAAACTTGCAAACAGACGATGGTAAAGAATTTTTCAATAAACATTTCAGTCAGTTGATGAATAAATACAATATTAATCACTACTCAACATATAGCACTATGAAAGCCTCAATAGCAGAACGATTCAATAGAACATTAAAAGGAATGATGTGGAAGGAATTTAGCTTAAATAGTTCATATAATTGGATTGATATGTATAGAGATTTACTTGATGCATACAATAGAAAAATTCATCGCACCATTAAAATGTCACCGATTAAAGTAAATTCAACAAATGAAAAACAGCTTTTAAACACAGTATACAGTCATTTAAAGATGTATAAAATGTCAAAATTTAATGCAGGAGATCATGTACGCATAAGCAAATATAAAAACATTTTTGAAAAAGGTTATACTCCGAATTGGACAACAGAAATCTTTACAATTAAAAGAGTACAAAATACATATCCTACAACATATATATTAGAAGACTATCGCGGAAATCCTATTAAAGGCGGATTCTATGAAGAAGAACTTTCAAAAACCAGATATCCTAATACATACCTAGTTGAAAAGGTTCTCAAAACTAAAGGACATAAGGTGTTTGTCAAGTGGCTGGGCTTTGGTAATGAGCACAATTCTTGGATAAGCAAAGATGAGATACTGTAAATGGAAGAATACAATAAATAAACAACAACAAAAACAACAACAATGGCATCAATATTTAATTTAGTTTAAAATAAGTAAATAAACAATAAATACGAAACTGCTTCTTATAAATCATACTGTGTGTTTAACCTCATTTATTTACAATCAAACAGTCACAATGTCAATAACATTGACTCTGAGCTCCAATTCATCAGAGCTATCTGCTAATTATTTTCCTCCTATTGATTTAAACGGAACCTATGAATGTGCTCTAACTGATTTTCATTCATACAACAGTATCCCGAATGTGGATGTCTACAACAATATATTTTATATCGGTGAACTTGTAATTGAAATACCGATCGGATCTTATGAATTAAATGATATAGTTGACTATATAGAAGAACAATACAAACGATATAGACCAGAAAACAAAATTTTGATTGAAGCTAATAACAATACAATGCAAGTCAAGTCAGCAGCTCAAAAGAACCAACATATTTTAATAAAGAAAATACAATAAGTAGACTTTTAGGATTCAATAGCAGAATATTAACGCCAAACAAAGAACATTACTCTGATCTTCCAGTGAATCTCTTGAGGATTGAAAGCAGTATTGTGGTTAATACTTATATGAATAATTCTAAAGCTCATACACTACATGAATTTCCGATTAATGTACCGGCTGGATATAAAATAGTTGAGATTCCCAAAAATCTTATTTATTTGCCAGTAAACTCCAGAGAGATAAGTTCACTAGCTCTTCGCGTGGTTGATCAAAACGGCGACTTAATTAATTTCAGAGGTGAGGAAATTACAATACGAATACATTTAAGGACAACTAAATAATGATAATATACAACACGAGTATATCGAAGAATACTACAGCAACATCTAATTCTCAAACGTTACAGTCTAAGCAACAATTGAAAAGATCTGTTCGTCAAAAATCGCTTACAGCAGCAAACAAGAGTTTTCTCAAGTCACTGAACTTTAAATTGAAAACAAAATGAGTTCAATAATAGACGTTTTAGATAAACCAATATCTGACGAAAATATTATCAAAAACGATTATCACACATACATACCATACCTTCAGTCTTTTAACAACAACGATGAAATAAGAATTTCAATACAAAACCAAGATCTATATGTGTTACCCAGTGAAAGCTATATATATGTAACAAAATGAGTTCAATAATAGACGTTTTAGATAAACCAATATCTGACGAAAATATTATCAAAAAGGATTATCACACATACACACCATACCTTCAGTCTTTTAACAACAACGATGAAATAAGAATTTCAATACAAAACCAAGATCTATATGTGTTACCCAGTGAAAGCTATATATATATATATGTGGAAGGACTTGTTGTAGACGAAAAAACATCGAAATCTACACCCAACTTTCATTGGCTAACAACAAATATCTACCTGATTTCGATAGAGAAAAGCCCTCAGAATTTATTGTGTACTTAGACGCAAATAACCTCTACGGTTGGGCTATGTCTGAGTATTTACCTTATGGTGGATTCAGATGGCTGTCAGCTGAAGAGCTAAATCTGGATCCTAAGACCATAGGTGATAATTCAAGTGATGGATATGTCTATGAAGTTACTTTAGACTGTCGTTCTCATTTGCATGACTCTCACAATGACCTACCTTTCTGTCCAGAAAATAAGAAAATTTTGCAAACAAAGCACATTAAATTAGTTGCAGATTTTTCAACAAAACAAACATATGTCATACATTATAGAGTTCTTAAACAATGTTTACAGTATGGTCTAGTTCTAAAGAAAGTGCATCGAATTCTCACCTATAAGCAATCAACCTGGTTGAAAAGTTATATAGACTTGAATACCAAACATAGGGCTACTGCAAAAAATACTTTTGAAAAAAAATTTTTCAAATTGTTAAATAATGCAGTATACGGTAAAACTATGGAGAATGTGGAAAAGAGAAAAGAATAGTTACGAACTGGAAAAGGACAAACTGTAATCATTTAGGAGCTCAAGATTGGATATCTAAACCTAATTTTCATAGTTTGTCAATATTTTCTGAGAATATGGTAGCGATTCAAATGAATAGAGTGAAAACCTATTACAATAAGCCTATATATTTAGGGTTTTGTGTATTAGAGCTTTCCAAATGGAAAATGTATGATTTCCATTATGGGTACATGCAACCCAAATTCAAGTCAAACTTATCACTGAATTATATGGATACTGACTCTTTCATTTACACAGTAAAAACAGAAGACTTTTACGCTGACATAAAAACTGACCTCGACCATAAGTTTGATACATCAGATTACCCAAAAGACAATGTATATGGATTTCCTCTGGTAAACAAAAAGGTATTGGGTATTATGAAGGATGAGAATTGTGGAAAGGTAATGAAGGAATTTGTAGGATTGCGGTCAAAAATGTACTCTTTTAGTGTGCAACATCAAAGTGATATTAAAAAATCGAACGGAGTAAAGAAGTGCATTCTTAATAATTATAGTATAGCTTCATATAGAAATTGCTTATTCAATAAGTCGACTGTGTATGATGATATGCTAACATTTAAATCAAAAATTCATCAAATTTATACAAATGAAATAAATAACGTAGTATTAAATTATGCAGACGATAAAAGAAAAATAAGAAGTGATAAGATGAGTACATATGCATGGTATCATTTTCGAATCGAGGAAACTAATCCTGATTATGAACTTGACATGCTACTGTGGGAAATTTCAAGACTAGAAGAGGAAGAAGCAGTGCTATAACTGTATCCCTATTTTTAAGTAATAATTTTTATGTTTATTTAAGTAGTTAAATTTATTAATAAGTAAAAAAATTTTTGTATTGTTAAGAGAAATAAACAAAAAAATTGTACAAATATATTTAAAATGAAAAAACATTCAGAATTTGTTTTATTTTGTTTGGTGATTTATTATTTAGTTTCATCGAAATATTGCATAATATGAATTAATTAAATGATTTATCATCATTTTTCTTAAGTAAAATACGGAGCACCGGCAGGTATCTGGCCCCTCCTCACAATCTGGATGGCTCCATGGACAAGACTTAAAGTGACCATCGTCCTTGTCCTCATCTTCCATTATACCAAAATCATCATTTTCATTCAACATATCGAGGAACATTTTCACCATTTCCATGTGTTCGTATATTACACATCTCTCAAAATCAACTAAGAATTGTTCGAGCTTGTTTCTAATGTCACTCATGATTTTATGAAATATTTTATACTATTACTAAAATTTACTTCCGATCTTTTTGACTGTTAGTTCTCTACTAATAATTGTTTTCAACGAACCAGTACTAAGGTGTATGTTATGAAATTAAAAAAAAAACGATGTCAACGTTTTTAGTCCAGAAAATAATTTAAAATTCGACTCAAAAAAATGAATACGTATATATGACATCTCTCTATCCTTTTTCAACTACTTAGTTTTAAATACTTATATATATATATATATATATATATATATATATATATATATTTAATTTTTCCTTACTTCGTCTTTTGTCAAAAATAAAACAAAAAAATCATTGTATAATGATTTTCTGTTAAGCTTCTTACAGTCTAGAAAGCTAAAATCGAGATTAGTTTGCAATAAAAGTTCAAAGCTATAAGTTGTGAAAAATTTCTACCGCAATGGATCTAGTGGAAAAATTTAATTCGTACAATACAAAATCCTTAATCCATATAAAGGATCTAGATGAATTATCCAAACACACTATCGTACGTGCAAAGCGAGTAACAAAGTATGGGGAAACAGTTCAACTTGAGCTGGAAAACCACATAATGTTTCTCCCCAACCGATACAATGCATTGACCAATGCAGAATTAGAAGATCTTTCGAATAATAAATATCGACTGCAAAGAAAAGGAGAGCGAAACCTGATCTTAGAAAGCGAGATGAATGAGTTTTTAATACCAAACTCCCAGTACCCCGTTTGGCAGTAAAAAATATGTTATGTTCATATATTTTGTACTTAACAAGAAAAAAAAATAATAATAAAAAAGAAAATGTTTTTAAATATGTATGTATATAAATATATATGATTGTGTTTTATTTAATATCTTTGGTTATATCATAAAGAAATTTCAAACATAAGTGACCGCAATTATATGTATTAAAGTTTTGATATTGATTGTAGTTGTATTGAATATTTCTACCTAAATATTTGATTAATTCTAGAGGAGGTTGTAAATTTCCAAAGCTGTCGAAATATTGTTTTTCATTCTTGTTCCTATAGTATGCTACCCAATGAGTACCTGGGCCTGTTGATAAATCCAAATTGATTATTCCACACTCTACAGTCTTTGGTCGTTTTGGTAGTGAATCCAACATATAAACTCCTCTAAAGTGTGGAATATATTTTGAAAATTTTCTTAGATCAAATTCTGATAATGGTCTGTTGGGTAGCATTTCTAATAGTTTTTTTAATGATCTTTACAAACAAGTCCATAACCGTTTTTATATGGTTTAAGGTACAGTCCTTCTCCCACAGCAATAGACTCCATTGCCTTATTGTGTCTGGTGGCTTCCTCAAGTTGTTTTTTTGCATTCTTTGTTGCATTTACAGCTTTAGCTATAGCGGCACCTCCAGTTGCTAGACTACCAAGTGCACCTAGAGCAGTTAGAATCGGTATTATGGGCAAAAAACCACCAATTTTTGGAACATTTATAATACGCGGTATTATAACACGAGCTTTTTTCCCCTTAAGAGATTTACTGATAGCTTTACGAGCAATCTTAATGGCTGAATTAATATCTTGTGGTTTTTCCTTCTTCAATATCTTTGTTGCTGATTTAATTGTTTTATGAAACAGATTTTTGTCATTTATACGAATTCGTGGTGATGGTCTTTTCACTGTATTCCTTTTCTTTGCTTCAACACCCATACCAAGTTTAGTTTTTGCTTTCATTGCGTTGGTGACTATATATGAAAATGTTTTTTCTGCAAGATCACTATCTTTTGAAAGAACTCTTTCCCAAGCCGTATTTTCAAGAATTTTGTCAGCTTGATGTCTGCTGTTTAAGTCTTTATTTTTCGAGTAAGCAATATCGTGATTTTTGCAAGCAGCATCCAATAAGTTAATTCCTTTATCTCCTCTATCTAAACGCTTTTGTAATCTTGTGCCAGGTCCACAATACTGGTATCCAGGAAGATGTAATTCAAAAGGTAGAGAATTTATTGCTTTATTTAGTAAACCTTCTCCAACGATAGTTTGTTTGTGACTAAAATTTTTGTTATAAAGTACAACCATATTAATTTAATCTACAATAAAAGATAATGTTTGCAAGTTTAGCAAGTAGTTATTAAAATGCGCTTCATAAGACAACATAAAAATATTTTAGTTCGTAATGCTGATATTTGTTCAAATGACAGTAAAAAAATAAGACATAGTTCCTTGTTACCAAATTCTATTCGAGCATTAATAGTTGGTCCTTCAAATTGTGGAAAAACTAACATAATGATTAGTTTGCTGGAAAGTCCTAATGGTCTCAAGTTTGAAAATATTTACTTGTACTCAAAATCTTTATATCAACCTAAATATGAATACCTGAAGAAATTAATTTCACCAATTAAAGGAATCGGATACTACACATTTGCAGAAAACGAGGACGTTGTTCCTCCTAGTGAAGCTAAAAGCAATTCAATTATGATTTTTGATGATGTTGCATGTGAAAAGCAAAACAATATACGTGCATATTTTTGTATGGGTCGTCATAAGAAAGTAGACTCATTTTACTTGTGTCAGACTTACACGCGGATTCCAAAACATTTGATAAGAGATAATGCTAATGTAATTATTATGTTTAAACAAGATGCGACAAATATGAAACATGTATATGATGATCACGTTGCCAGCGACATGAACTTTGAAATGTTTCAACGAATTTGTAGAGAATGTTGGAAGGAAAAATACGGATTTTTGGTGATAAGTAAAGATAATGAACTAAACAATGGTCGTTATAGAAAGTCATTTGATTACTTCATCATATTATAATTTACTGTTCATCAAATGCACCTTGCAGTATTTAATCTGACTTCAAACTTTATACATGTGATTATTGTAACTGATCAGATAAGCAGATATGATACCTGATAAACTGACCTGATACCTGTTAAACTGACCTGATAAGCTGATCTGATACCTGTTAAACTGACCTGATAAGCTGGTCTGATACATGATAAACTGACCTGATAAACTGATCTGGTACCTGATAAACTGACCTGATAGCTGTTAAACTGACCTGATAACCTGATCTGCTTCCTATTGAACTGACCTGATAGCTAAAATGAATGAACAAATTCTTAAAGACTTGGTGGCAACAAGAAATATCTTGAAGAAAAAGCTTCGTAGTATAAAAACTGGTAAAATAGATACACATCAGCAATTAACAGATACATTCAAGCCTATCACAGAACCTTTAAAAGAATTTATCAATAGCTCTAAATACGTTGGTAGACCAGTTAAAAAAGAACCGAGTGATAAGGAAACTGGAATTGATGACAATGAAAGTTTTCATCCTCAGAACTCAACAATAAAATTGGAAACGAGTACGCCCAAGAAACTAAGTGAAGAAAAAATTTTTAAGCAATCTAATAGTAAAAGTAGCAGTAATTATGATGAAGATGACTTTTACTCACAAAATTCGAATAATGAAGAAAGTTATTCTGACTTATCACTATTGCAATCGAGAAACGAACTAGATACTAACTATGGTCCACATAAAGATAATAATAACGAATGGAGATTTGGTAATAGCACCATCGAGTTAAATCAAGATAAGATACAGGTTGGGGGACAAATATGGGCGCTCACGCCAGGACTTTTTTCTTTAATGTTTCATAAAGCACCAAAAAACTATGATAAATTCGAGCTTGAAATCTATAAAAAAAATATTACTTGCTACCAATGCCCACAGGAGAGGCTATAAGTCTGATGGTCAAATCAAAGGGAGCATAGCCCATAAGTACAAACATATTATTGGAAAACTTTTCAAAGGAGACAATCATACAGGCTCATCAGATGTAACAAAAAGTAATTATTTAGGAAGGGGTTTGATGCAGTTTAACCCTCATAATCCAAACTATATATACTGGGATGATCCAAACGAGTTGGTAGATCGACTTAGACTACTGCTTGCATCACAGTCTGCAGGCCATACTAATCACAACAACGAAATTGTCTCAATTATTGAAGAACTACGTGAAGCTAATATAATTGTATAAACTATATACATACATAGATTTTTATATAAAACATGTCCGTTGATAAATTTGGGCATTATATTAACGATAGAAGTGAATTAATTTCAACCAAAAATGCGCCTAAGTTGTTGGGCTTCTTTATGGATACGAACAAAAACATTGATGTCCAATACAAGAGAATCAAAAATGTTGCAAATGCTGTGGAGGAAAACGATGTTATCAGTAAATTGTTTCTGCAAACTGAACTCAAAAAACAGCAACAAGAAGTAGCTTTCCAGTTAGAAAATCTTAATGCTCATTTGCAGGATATCAATAAGAAAATGGATGGTAATAAATCACTTTTTGATATGGAAATTGAAGAGCTACGAGAAAAAATTTATAGAATAGAAAATTACATGTTCGTATCAATAGGTGCAAGTGCATCAAGTAGATCACAACACACTTAAAACAGCGACTGGAAAAATAAGATGTCTTCAAAGAGAAATGTTGTAAATGAATTGCATAAGCAGGCTCGAAAACGTTTTGTACGTCGTAGAGTTGTGATGAAAGGAATAGATGATCTTTGGCAAGCTGATTTAGTTGAAATGGGAAATTATTCCTTAGACAATAGAAATTATCGATTTTTGCTAACTGTAATTGATACATTCTCAAAATTTGCTTGGGCAGTACCTTTGAGCAGAAAGAATGCATTCGAAACAACTCAGGCAATGGAGAATATTTTTAAATTGGGACGAATACCGAAAAACTTGCAAACAGACGATGGTAAAGAATTTTTCAATAAACATTTCAGTCAGTTGATGAATAAATACAATATTAATCACTACTCAACATATAGCACTATGAAAGCCTCAATAGCAGAACGATTCAATAGAACATTAAAAGGAATGATGTGGAAGGAATTTAGCTTAAATAGTTCATATAATTGGATTGATATGTATAGAGATTTACTTGATGCATACAATAGAAAAATTCATCGCACCATTAAAACGTCACCGATTAAAGTAAATTCAACAAATGAAAAACAGCTTTTAAACACAGTATACAGTCATTTAAAGATGTATAAAATGTCAAAATTTAATGCAGGAGATCATGTACGCATAAGCAAATATAAAAACATTTTTGAAAAAGGTTATACTCCGAATTGGACAACAGAAATCTTTACAATTAAAAGAGTACAAAATACATATCCTACAACATATATATTAGAAGACTATCGCGGAAATGCTATTAAAGGCGGATTCTATGAAGAAGAACTTTCAAAAACCAGATATCCTAATACATACCTAGTTGAAAAGGTTCTCAAAACTAAAGGACATAAGGTGTTTGTCAAGTGGCTGGGCTTTGGTAATGAGCACAATTCTTGGATAAGCAAAGATGAGATACTGTAAATGGAAGAATACAATAAATAAACAACAACAAAAACAACAACAATGGCATCAATATTTAATTTAGTTTAAAATAAGTAAATAAACAATAAATACGAAACTGCTTCTTATAAATCATACTGTGTGTTTAACCTCATTTATTTACAATCAAACAGTCACAATGTCAATAACATTGACTCTGAGCTCCAATTCATCAGAGCTATCTGCTAATTATTTTCCTCCTATTGATTTAAACGGAACCTATGAATGTGCTCTAACTGATTTTCATTCATACAACAGTATCCCGAATGTGGATGTCTACAACAATATATTTTATATCGGTGAACTTGTAATTGAAATACCGATCGGATCTTATGAATTAAATGATATAGTTGACTATATAGAAGAACAATACAAACGATATAGACCAGAAAACAAAATTTTGATTGAAGCTAATAACAATACAATGCAAGTCAAAGTCAGCAGCTCAAAAGAACCAATATATTTTAATAAAGAAAATACAATAAGTAGACTTTTAGGATTCAATAGCAGAATATTAACGCCAAACAAAGAACATTACTCTGATCTTCCAGTGAATCTCTTGAGGATTGAAAGCAGTATTGTGGTTAATACTTATATGAATAATTCTAAAGCTCATACACTACATGAATTTCCGATTAATGTACCGGCTGGATATAAAATAGTTGAGATTCCGAAAAATCTTATTTATTTGCCAGTAAACTCCAGAGAGATAAGTTCACTAGCTCTTCGCGTGGTTGATCAAAACGGCGACTTAATTAATTTCAGAGGTGAGGAAATTACAATACGAATACATTTAAGGACAACTAAATAATGATAATATACAACACGAGTATATCGAAGAATACTACAGCAACATCTAATTCTCAAACGTTACAGTCTAAGCAACAATTGAAAAGATCTGTTCGTCAAAAATCGCTTACAGCAGCAAACAAGAGTTTTCTCAAGTCACTGAACTTCAAATTGAAAACAAAATGAGTTCAATAATAGACGTTTTAGATAAACCAATATCTGACGAAAATATTATCAAAAAGGATTATCACACATACACACCATACCTTCAGTCTTTTAACAACAACGATGAAATAAGAATTTCAATACAAAACCAAGATCTATATGTGTTACCCAGTGAAAGCTATATATATATGTGGAAGGACTTGTTGTAGACGAAAAAACATCGAAATCTACACCCAACTTTCAGTTGAAAAATAATTTTGTTGCATATCTCTTTGATGAAATCCGCTATGAACTGAATGGTATTGAAATTGATCATACAAGATATTTGGGAGCCACCAGTACCATAAAAAATTTGGTTTCTTTATCACCTACGGAAAGCGTTGTGTTGCAAAATGCTGGATGGAATAAACTTGATAAAATAGATCTTCAAAATGGAAATTTTAATTTCTATGTACCACTCAAACTTCTTTTAGGATTCGCTGAAGACTACAATAAAGTTTTATTAAATGGTAAACATGAATTGATACTCTTGCGTAATAAGAACGATGAAGATCTTGTACACTCGAATGTTTAAACCGAGAAAGCAAAACTTACAATTTCACTAATATTATGGAGACTTCCACATGTTCAATTATCTGATCATAGTAAATTGAATATGATCAAAATACTTAATAATGGTGCCGCTATACCAATGGCATTCCGTAGTTGGGATTGTCATATGAATCCACACCTTAATACGGGAACCAATCACATATGGAATGTTAAACTGGCCGCTAATAAAGAACGCCCTCGTTTTGTCTTGATTGCCTTTCAGCAAGAAAACAGGTTTGTTCATTGTGATCTTACTAACTTAAAAGTACATTTAAACTCAACCTCTTACCCATATGACGATCTTAATATAAAATTCAAAAATGAGCGCTATGCGATTCTATATGATATGCATCTAAGATTCCAACAAAGCTACTACATGAAACAACCCCAACCTCTTCTAACAGGTCAAGAGTTTAAAAATAACGCTCCAATTATTGTAGTTGATGTCAGTCACCAAAACGAAACGCTCAACGTTTCAAACAGTTTATAACATTGAAGACATTGGCTGCATTAATTTCAAACAAATGGAAACTAAGCATTCAATATATCTCTATTGTAGCTATCACGACTATGGTGTTTGTGCCTTAAGGAATGCAATTTTACTTAAAAATGAAAGTGTTAACAAACTTTTAAATAAATGCTTATAAAAATTAAAATAAATGTCTTTTTATTTCAAACAAAAAACCTACGTACATATTTATTTTTTTCAGAGAACACACAAACAAACATACACAATGGTTCATTCATTCATTCAAATGGTCAAGGGAATATTTGGGCACAAAGAATAAACGCTTATTATTTGTTTGTATGTATATGCGTAAATGATATAAATTTGTAGATATTTATGTACGCATGAATATGTACACCTTATCACATTTTATACTGACCAGGAAAGCAAGAAAGCGGACTGTCATACAGACTCACCAATCGTCACACACACACACAGACTGTCTGACAGCCAGACATTCCAACCGCCACTCAGAACACAAAAAACACACACACTTAAACATAGCATAAATATTCATATTCTACAAAATACAGAAATCGCGCCACCATCCAGATCCCCAAATAAAATCCATCGATGATCGTCATGTATAAAATAAACAAAACATCAGTTTCAATATTTATGCAATAGTAATTTTTTTTTTCACAACGTCTTCAAGATCAGAATAATCAAATTATTCCTCCAGACTCAAGCATTGCAAGCAAAAAAGTAAAAAAAAAACACTGAATTGCTGGACGACAAATCTTAAGTAAACACACCAAATTTTAATAAGCAAAAAATAAAAGAAAAAATCTCACTCCAGCAAGAAGGAACGAACCACAAACATTAAGGGTATCCATATATAACTACTACACTTTTTAAATAGTGTAATTCCTAAAAATGCTTCTAAATTTTTTTATTCACCAGGCGTACACAGTGTAAATGGACAGACAGAAATTCCAACGCTCACATACCGACGGACATGTATTCTCAAGGTCACATATGGACAGACACAAATTCCCACGCTTACATACCGACGGACATGTATTCTCAAGGTCACATATGGACAGACACAAATTCCCACGCTCACATACCGACGGACATGTATTCTCAAGGTCACATATGGACAGACACAAATTCCCACGCTCACATACCGACGGACATGTATTCTCAAGGTCACATATGGACAGACACAAATTCCCACGCTCACATACCGACGGACATGTATTCTCAAGGTCACATATGGACAGACACAAATTCCCACGCTCACATACAGACGGACATGTATTCTCAACGTCACATATGGACAGGCACAAATTCCCACGCCTACCCCAACATTTTATTTAAAAAAAAACAACAATGTGAACGCCCCTATTAAACCGTGGGAAAAAATACACACACGAACACACACAAAATGAAATTTGAGAATTTTGTGAAATTTGAGAATTTTGGCAATTAAAATTGAAAAATTTCAAATTTAATTGCTGAAATTTTATATTTTTAATGGTCGAAGCACATACAGTTCCCTACTACTGATACTATTGATAAGGACATATTGAAAAGCGTTTCACAAGAGTCAATTAAGTACGCCAAACAGTTTGTTAGAATTAAAATTAGGGGTAAACTTGGCAGAACTGTTAATGTAATATTATGTCCTATGTCTGTTAAAGCGATTGAAATGACAATGTCATACAGATTTCAAGCAGGGATAACTAATGACAACAAGTATATTTTTTGCAAGACTTCTACTACAAAACTATCTAAAGAGTATTACAGAGCTTGTCCATTGTTGAAAAAATTCTCTGAAGAATGTGGTGCTCAATCGCCAGAAAGCCTAAGAGGAACAAATCTCAGAAAACAATTAGCTACATTTGCGTCTTTGCTCAACATGGAAGAGGCATCAGTTGACAAATTGGCGAATTTTATGGGACACCATAAGGATATCCATAAAAATATATACAGAAAGTCAATTCCAATTGCCGAAGTAACCTGCGTGTCTAAACTATTAAAGGCTGCTGTTGGCGATGAAGAAATAGAAGGTGATACCGACGATGAAAATATACAGGAAGATGCCAACGAAGATAATGAAATAAACGGGGAAAACAATGAAATTTCTAGATCCGAAGGCAATTCATTTGAAGAATGTCATGAAAATAGTCCGTCATCTAACAGAAAACGTAGAAGCAGTAAGTACTGCACGAAATATTGAAAACTAATATTCAAAGCTAATATAAGAAATAAAATTGGTTAAATTTTTCAATTCATAAGTCATATTGGAACTCAAACAGACTTTAACATATCTATATAAATAACACGAAAAGCATGATAACTTCCTACGTAAAAAACTGTTTTATTTACACTATACCTTATATATTACTATGTTATAACAATCAACTTTTAGGAATCACCGTAGCATATTTTTATAAACCTAATTTAAATATAAAAGTATGCTGACATATTTTGACTAATGACTGAATAATTTGTGAAGCAGGACCAGCTTAAAAATCATTAAATAATTTATTGATTACTCTTTGCCAAACAAAAAAAGTACATACTCAAACGAAAGAAATTTGTTTGTAAATGAGACCATAAACTATTTAATGATTTGGAGGACTGGTACAAAAGTATGTTAAAAAGAATGTAGAAATAGTTAAATTTTAGGTAATTTGAATTTTTTTATAATGGTTTTTGTAACCAGCACATAGCATAAGGATCATATATTTTGGTATTCGGAGCACTTTTGTTGCTGCGAAGGGAAATTAATTAAAAACTTATATTAGTAATGTACTAATTGTAGTTTTGATTGTTTATAAAGCATCTCCTTTTGGGAAAACTAAGCGCTGCAGGTGGAACGATGATGAGAAAGAGGCAATCCGAGATATATTTGGTGATGTCAAAGCTTTGGATAAGCTTCCAAACATGCAACAATGTTTTAATGCCATATTGGATAAACCTGCTCTTAGTAGACGAACTCCTCCACAAATAAAATCGTGGATCGATAACCAAAGGCGATGCATATAGTTGAGTGAGTAAGTTACGTGGTATTATATGATAAAAACCTAAATTGCTTTTTATTTTCAGATATACATTCGCCTTGCTTGATTATATAGTACACATATGTACACCATATACCTATTGAAAAATACATGTAATTATTTCTATTACCAACTTATAGCTCTCCTGTTAAGTTATACCACATTACCTCAGAATTATCTATTGATATACATATATCGCACACTAAATCATAAGCCGTCGCAACTTAAAATAAAAAAAAAATTTTATAGAGTCATTGCTTATGCGTATAAAAATAATTTCCTATGATAAATTTTTAGTTTATATGTTAATATAATGTATTGAACAGTTTATAGTTACTGCAACTAAAAATTTGAATCAAAAGAAACTTTTATGGCTACAAGAAATAATTTCAAACGAAATATTGTGTTGAGTCTATGACTTAGTGTGCGGTATGTATTATTTCTAAGCTAAATATCGATAATATATAAATATTTATAAGAGCATATTTTTATTATTACCCTTTACAACGAATATAAACTTTTTTGTAGTATATAAGAGGCCATTGGCTCCAATTTGGAACCATTCAATTAATTATTTAGTTTTGTGTAAAAAGTCCCGTTTGCAATATAAAATCTAAACAACGTATTATGGTTTCCATTAATTAGCATATACCATTAAAATTATTTCGTCTGACTTAAATTTTAAAAAATTTCAGAAAACCCTGAATATGGCGTATATTCTATACAGTAATAATGTAATAAGTCTTTGATGTATATACATATCTTATGCACATACATATCGATGGCATAATATAAAAAAGGCCTTACTCGATTTTTTGTTACTCTACAGGAGAAAAAAGAAACTTAATAAAATCCGTGAAATTTATGATACAAAAAAAGTTTTGCTGGCTTTTTAATAAAATGTTTTGCATCCTTTCATTAAAAATACCTCAAAGCATATTTTGTGTCAGAAATTCTACGTATTTTACTAAGTTTTTTCCTTCTACTGTAAAATAACAAAAAATCGAATTAGCCCTTTTTATATAAAGCCATCGATATGTATATTGCTTGCACATGTAATTTTTATAGTCCACTGTGTTTACTTATTTGTAATTCTCATTATATGTTTGATACTTTTTATAAATATAAATCAAATTATAATTAAAAAATGACCTCAGGCTTAACAAAATAAATTAATTTTTTAAAGTTTTCTGATAACAAATTTGTATTAATTGTAAAAAACGCAAAATTAAATTAACTCCCTTTTAAGCCCTAATTCATAAATAAATTTCTATAAAAAAATTTTTCAAATAAACTGTTAATATACAAAATATTTTTTATGAATTAGGCTTTTATTGCTTGAAGTACTCTATATGCATGGTTGAATAAGTTTTATATAAAAATATGACGATGAATTAGCATCAACGAATGTAAACATAGACTACCCACTACAAACTGTAATGTTTTAAAAATTTTAATTAGCAAAATAAATGCAATGTATACATATAAAATTATACTGACTAAATTTATATGTGCAATTTTATTTACATATGTCTTACTATTGTACAACCATTGAATATACAAATCTCGTTTGTCAGGTTCGTTATTATACCCTTCCACTAATATTTGTTAATCAAACTTATTTCATACCTCAGTAATAAATAAATTGGAAATATTAATAATAATTAAATTGAAATATGAGCATGACGATTGGTAGATGAAAGTAATAGATGTACGTCAGTTAAGGATATACGAGAAAGAAAGGAAAAGATTTTTTTGACATTTTGAAATAGGGAGTAATTCTATTTTACTTTTCAATTTAGTACTGAAAATCAAAATCTGGTTTGAAAAGTTGCAAATTTTTTTGGTTTATTAAAGTAACAAACTTAGGTCAGTGGACTGTGTAAGGTTTGGCACAGTCGAATAATTTTTCTTGTTATTGTTTAGTTTTGCCACTGCGTACATGTACATATGTACATAACTTTGAAGTTTCTGTGAAAAATTCTAAATATAAGCACATCATTCATATGCCCAAATATGATGCAGCTCCAAAATTTTTTTTCAGAGTTAATAATCGACATATATATCCTTCTATATATTCCGGAAAAAGGTTGAGTAATAATTGAAATTCAAGCAAGAAACTGATGAACTTGATTTCTGACATATTTTTCTAACAGCTCTCAAATTACATAACTGTGATAATTTTTAACAAAAACTAAAGTTTTAGTAAAACTAAATAGCTAACTTCCAATATTATTGCAATTTGATAGGAATACAATTTGAGAGAGTAGTAGGGAACTGTATGTGCTGGGACCATTAAAAATATTAAATTTCAGCAATTAAATTTGAAATTTTTCAATTTTAATTGCCAAAATTCTCAAATTTCACAAAATTCTCAAATTTCATTTTGTGTGTGTTCGTGTGTGTATTTTTTCCACGGTTTAATAGGGGCGTTAACATTGTTGTTTTTTTTTTAAATAAAATGTTGGGGTAGGCGTGGGAATTTGTGTCTGTCCATATGTGACCTTGAGAATACATGTCCGTCGGTATGTGAGAGTGGGAATTTGTGTCTGTCCATATGTGACCTTGAGAATACATGTCCGTCGGTATGTGAGCGTGGAAATTTGTGTCTGTCCATATGTGACCTTGAGAATACATGTCCGTCGGTATGTGAGCGTGGGAATTTGTGTCTGTCCATATGTGACCTTGAGAATACATGTCCGTCGGTATGTGAGCGTGGGAATTTGTGTCTGTCCATATGTGACCTTGAGAATACATGTCCGTCGGTATGTGAGCGTGGGAATTTCTGTCTGTCCATTTACACTGTGTACGCCTGGTGAATAAAAATATTTAGAAGCATTTTTAGGAATTACACTATTTAAAAAGTGTAGTAGTTATATATGGATACCCTTAATGTTTGTGGTTCCTTCCTTCTTGCTGGAGTGAGATTTTTTCTTTTATTTTTTTGCTTATTTAAATTTGGTGTGTTTACTTAAGATTTGTCGTCCAGCAATTCAGTGTTTTTTTTTTTTACTTTTTTGCTTGCAATGCTTGAGTCTGGAGGAATAATTTGATTATTCTGATCTTGAAGACGTTGTGAAAAAAAAAAATTACCATTGCATAAATATTGAAACTGATGTTTTGTTTATTTTATACATGACGATCATCGATGGATTTTATTTGGGGATCTGGATGGTGGTGCGATTTCTGTATTTTGTAGAATATGAATATTTATGCTATGTTTAAGTGTGTGTGTTTTTTGTGTTCTGAGTGGCGGTTGGAATGTCTGGCTGTCAGACAGTCTGTGTGTGTGACGATTGGTGAGTCTGTATGACAGTCCGCTTTCTTGCTTTCCTGGTCAGTATAAAATGTGATAAGGTGTACATATTCATGCGTACATAAATATCTACAAATTTATTTCATTTACGCATATACATACAAACAAATAATAAGCGTTTATTCTTTGTGCCCAAATATTCCCTTGACCATTTGAATGAATGAATGAACCATTGTGTATGTTTGTTTGTGTGTTCTCTGAAAAAAATAAATATGTATGTAGGTTTTTTGTTTGAAATAAAAAGACATTTATTTTAATTTTTATAAGCATTTATTTAAAAGTTTGTTAACACTTTCATTTTTAAGTAAAATTGCATTCCTTAAGGCACAAACACCATAGTCGTGATAGCTACAATAGAGATATATTGAATGCTTAGTTTCCATTTGTTTGAAATTAATGCAGCCAATGTCTTCAATGTTATAAACTGTTTGATGAATAATTTTTTCCAGCCATTTTTTGTTCTCTCCCCTCTTAACATATATTTGTGAATTTCTTATATTCGATTTTAAAAACTTGCAAACGCTTTATAATGAGACTGATCCATCATTCCAGTTAATATGATGATAGTTTTTTGTTAACCAAACTGCTTCTCTCTGTTTTTTGGCTGATAAACATGCGAAATCAAAAGGAGGTTTCATGATGAAATTGAGGTATTCGTTGTTGCTGAAAACTACAGCTAGTTCTTTTGCGATGAAGTCATTTGAATTAGTTTTGAAACCTTGCAAGTCTACAAAAACAATATCACCATCCATGTTATTTAATTTATAAGAGCTTCCGGACTTGACCTTTTATTGGTATGTATTCTATTACGCGGTCATGAATAAGAACGCAGTAAGCTGATGTTTTTGCTGAAATATTTGTTGCTGTTTCAAATTCAATTTTTATGTCGATTGGTCCGGTATTGAGCGTTTCGTTTTGGTGACTGACATCAACTACAATAATTGGAGCATTATTTTTAAACTCTTGACCTGTTAGAAGAGGTTGGAGTTGTTTCATGTAGTAGCTTTGTTGGAATCTTAGATACATATCATATAGAATCGCATAGCGCTCATTTTTGAATTTTATATTAAGATCGTCATATGGGTAAGAAGTTGAGTTTAAATGTACTTTTAAGTTAGTAAGATCACAATGAACAAACCTGTTTTCTTGCTGAAAGGCAATCAAGACAAAACGAGGGCGTTCTTTATTAGCGGCCAGTTTAACATTCCATATGTGATTGGTTCCCGTATTAAGGTGTGGATTCATATGACAATCCCAACTACGGAATGCCATTGGTATAGCGGCACCATTATTAAGTATTTTGATCATATTCAATTTACTATGATCAGATAATTGAACATGTGGAATTCTCCATAATATTAGTGAAATTGTAAGTTTTGCTTTCTCGGTGGAAACATTCGAGTGCACAAGATCTTCATCGTTCTTATTACGCAAGAGTATCAATTCATGTTTACCATTTAATAAAACTTTATTGTAGTCTTCAGCGAATCCTAAAAGAAGTTTGAGTGGTACATAGAAATTAAAATTTCCATTTTGAAGATCTATTTTATCAAGTTTATTCCATCCAGCATTTTGCAACACAACGCTTTCCGTAGGTGATAAAGAAACCAAATTTTTTATGGTACTGGTGGCTCCCAAATATCTTGTATGATCAATTTCAATACCATTCAGTTCATAGCGGATTTCATCAAAGAGATATGCAACAAAATTATTTTTCAACTGAAAGTTGGGTGTAGATTTCGATGTTTTTTCGTCTACAACAAGTCCTTCCACATATATATATATATAGCTTTCACTGGGTAACACATATAGATCTTGGTTTTGTATTGAAATTCTTATTTCATCGTTGTTGTTAAAAGACTGAAGGTATGGTGTGTATGTGTGATAATCCTTTTTGATAATATTTTCGACAGATATTGGTTTATCTAAAACGTCTATTATTGAACTCATTTTGTTACATATATATAGCTTTCACTGGGTAACACATATAGATCTTGGTTTTGTATTGAAATTCTTATTTCATCGTTGTTGTTAAAAGACTGAAGGTATGGTATGTATGTGTGATAATCGTTTTTGATAATATTTTCGTCAGATATTGGTTTATCTAAAACGTCTATTATTGAACTCATTTTGTTTTCAATTTAAAGTTCAGTGACTTGAGAAAACTCTTGTTTGCTGCTGTAAGCGATTTTTGACGAACAGATCTTTTCAATTGTTGTTTAGGTTGTAACGTTTGAGAATTAGATGTTGCTGTAGTATTCTTCGATATACTCGTGTTGTATATTATCATTAAATGTATTCGTATTGTAATTTCCTCACCTCTGAAATTAATTAAGTCGCCGTTTTGATCAACCACGCGAAGAGCTAGTGAACTTATCTCTCTGGAGTTTACTGGCAAATAAATAAGATTTTTGGGAATCTCAACTATTTTATATCCAGCCGGTACATTAATCGGAAATTCATGTAGTGTATGAGCTTTAGAATTATTCATATAAGTATTAACCACAATACTGCTTTCAATCCTCAAGAGATTCACTGGAAGATCAGAGTAATGTTCTTTGTTTGGCGTTAATATTCTGCTATTGAATCCTAAAAGTCTACTTATTGTATTTTCTTTATTAAAATATATTGGTTCTTTTGAGCTGCTGACTTTGACTTGCATTGTATTGTTATTAGCTTCAATCAAAATTTTGTTTTCTGGTCTATATCGTTTGTATTGTTCTTCTATATAGTCAACTATATCATTTAATTCATAAGATCCGATCGGTATTTCAATTACAAGTTCACCGATATAAAATATATTGTTGGAGACATCCACATTCGGGATACTGTTGTATGAATGAAAATCAGTTAGAGCACATTCATAGGTTCCGTTTAAATCAATAGGAGGAAAATAATTAGCAGATAGCTCTGATGAATTGGAGCTCAGAGTCAATGTTATTGACATTGTGACTGTTTGATTGTAAATAAATGAGGTTAAACACACAGTATGATTTATAAGAAGCAGTTTCGTATTTATTGTTTATTTACTTATTTTAAACTAAATTAAATATTGATGCCATTGTTGTTGTTTATTTATTGTATTCTTCCATTTACAATATCTCATCTTTGCTTATCCAAGAATTGTGCTCATTACCAAAGCCCAGCCACTTGACAAACACCTTATGTCCTTTAGTTTTGAGAACCTTTTCAACTAGGTATGTATTAGGATATCTGGTTTTTGAAAGTTCTTCTTCATAGAATCCGCCTTTAATAGGATTTCCGCGATAGTCTTCTAATATATATGTTGTAGGATATGTATTTTGTACTCTTTTAATTGTAAAGATTTCTGTTGTCCAATTCGGAGTATAACCTTTTTCAAAAATGTTTTTATATTTGCTTATGCGTACATGATCTCCTGCATTAAATTTTGACATTTTGTACATCTTTAAATGACTGTATACTGTGTTTAAAAGCTGTTTTTCATTTGTTGAATTTACTTTAATCGGTGACATTTTAATGGTGCGATGAATTTTTCTATTGTATGCATCAAGTAAATCTCTATACATATCAATCCAATTATATGAAGCTAAATTCCTTCCACATCATTCCTTTTAATGTTCTATTGAATCGTTCTACTATTGAGGCTTTCATAGTGCTATATGTTGAGTAGTGATTAATATTGTATTTATTCATCAACTCACTGAAATGTTTATTGAAAAATTCTTTACCATCGTCTGTTTGCAAGTTTTTCGGTATTCGTCCCAATTTGAAAATATTCTCCATTGCCTGAGTTGTTTCGAATGCATTCTTTCTGCTCAAAGGTACTGCCCAAGCAAATTTTGAGAATGTATCAATTACAGTTAGCAAAAATCGATAATTTCTATTGTCTAAGGAATAATTTCCCATTTCAACTAAATCAGCTTGCCAAAGATCATCTATTCCTTTCATCACAACTCTACGACGTACAAAACGTTTTCGAGCCTGCTTATGCAATTCATTTACAACATTTCTCTTTGAAGACATCTTATTTTTCCAGTCGCTGTTTTAAGTGTGTTGTGATCTACTTGATGCACTTGCACCTATTGATACGAACATGTAATTTTCTATTCTATAAATTTTTTCTCGTAGCTCTTCAATTTCCATATCAAAAAGTGATTTATTACCATCCATTTTCTTATTGATATCCTGCAAATGAGCATTAAGATTTTCTAACTGGAAAGCTACTTCTTGTTGCTGTTTTTTGAGTTCAGTTTGCAGAAACAATTTACTGATAACATCGTTTTCCTCCACAGCATTTGCAACATTTTTGATTCTCTTGTATTGGACATCAATGTTTTTGTTCGTATCCATAAAGAAGCCCAACAACTTAGGCGCATTTTTGGTTGAAATTAATTCACTTCTATCGTTAATATAATGCCCAAATTTATCAACGGACATGTTTTATATAAAAATCTATGTATGTATATAGTTTATACAATTATATTAGCTTCACGTAGTTCTTCAATAATTGAGACAATTTCGTTGTTGTGATTAGTATGGCCTGCAGACTGTGATGCAAGCAGTAGTCTAAGTCGATCTACCAACTCGTTTGGATCATCCCAGTATATATAGTTTGGATTATGAGGGTTAAACTGCATCAAACCCCTTCCTAAATAATTACTTTTTGTTACATCTGATGAGCCTGTATGATTGTCTCCTTTGAAAAGTTTTCCAATAATATGTTTGTACTTATGGGCTATGCTCCCTTTGATTTGACCATCAGACTTATAGCCTCTCCTGTGGGCATTGGTAGCAAGTAATATTTTTTTTATAGATTTCAAGCTCGAATTTATCATAGTTTTTTGGAGCTTTATGAAACATTAAAGAAAAAAGTCCTGGCGTGAGCGCCCATATTTGTCCCCCAACCTGTATCTTATCTTGATTTAACTCGATGGTGCTATTACCAAATCTCCATTCGTTATTATTATCTTTATGTGGACCATAGTTAGTATCTAGTTCGTTTCTCGATTGCAATAGTGATAAGTCAAAATAACTTTCTTCATTATTCGAATTTTGTGAGTAAAAGTCATCTTCATCATAATTACTGCTACTTTTACTATTAGATTGCTTAAAAATTTTTTCTTCACTTAGTTTCTTGGGCGTACTCGTTTCCAATTTTATTGTTGAGTTCTGAGGATGAAAACTTTCATTGTCATCAATTCCAGTTTCCTTATCACTCGGTTCTTTTTTAAACTGGTCTACCAACGTATGTAGAGCTATTGATAAATTCTTTTAAAGGTTCTGTGATAGGCTTGAATGTATCTGTTAATTGCTGATGTGTATCTATTTCACCAGTTTTTATACTACGAAGCTTTTTCTTCAAGATATTTCTTGTTGCCACCAAGTCTTTAAGAATTTGTTCATTCATTTTAGCTATCAGGTCAGTTCAATAGGAAGCAGATCAGGTTATCAGGTCAGTTTAACAGCTATCAGGTCAATTTATCAGGTACCAGATCAGCTTATCAGGTCAGTTTATCAGGTATCAGACCAGCTTATCAGGTCAGTTTAACAGGTATCAGATCAGCTTATCAGGTCAGTTTAACAGGTATCAGGTCAGTTTATCAGGTATCAGATCTGCTTATCTGATCAGTTACAATAATCACATGTATAAAGTTTGAAGTCAGATTAAATACTGCAGGGTGCATTTGATGAACAGTAAATTATATTATGATGAAGTAATCAAATGACTTTCTATAACGACCATTGTTTAGTTCATTATCTTTACTTATCACCAAAAATCCGTATTTTTCCTTCCAACATTCTCTACAAATTCGTTGAAACATTTCAAAGTTCATGTCGCTGGCAACGTGATCATCATATACATGTTTCATATTTGTCGCATCTTGTTTAAACATAATAATTACATTAGCATTATCTCTTATCAAATGTTTTGGAATCCGCGTGTAAGTCTGACACAAGTAAAATGAGTCTACGTTCTTATGACGACCCATACAAAAATATGCACGTATATTGTTTTGCTTTTCACATGCAACATCATCAAAAATCATAATTGAATTGCTTTTAGCTTCACTAGGAGGAACAACGTCCTCGTTTTCTGCAAATGTGTAGTATCCGATTCCTTTAATTGGTGAAATTAATTTCTTTAGGTATTCATATTTAGGTTGATATAAAGATTTTGAGTACAAATAAATATTTTCAAACTTGAGACCATTAGGACTTTCCAGCAAACTAATCATTATGTTAGTTTTTCCACAATTTGAAGGAATTTGGTAACAAGGAACTATGTCTTATTTTTTTACTGTCATTTGAACAGATATTAGCATTACGAACTAAAATATTTTTATGTTGTTTTTTGAAGCGCATTTTAATAACTACTTGCTAAACTTGCAAACAATATCTTTTATTGTAGATTAAATTAATATGGTTGTACTTTATAACAAAAGTTTTAGTCACAAACAAACTATCGTTGGAGAAGGTTTACTAAATAAAGCAATAAATTCTCTACCTTTTGAATTACATCTTCCTGGATACCTGTATTGTGGACCTGGCACAAGATTAAAAAAGCGTTTAGATAGAGGAGATAAAGGAATTAACTTATTGGATGCTGCTTGCAAAGATCACGATATTGCTTACTCGAAAAATAAAGACTTAAACAGCAGACATCAAGCTGACAAAATTCTTGAAAATACGGCTTGGGAAAGAGTTCTTTCAAAAGATAGTGATCTTGCAGAAGAAACATTTTCATATATAGTTACCAACGCAATGAAAGCAAAAACTAAACTTGGTATGGGTGTTGAAGCAAAGAAAAGGAATACAGTGAAAAGACCATCACCACGAATTCGTATAAATGACAAAAATCTGTTTCATAAAACAATTAAATCAGCAATAAAGATATTGAAGAAGAAAAAACCACAAGATATTAATTCAGCCATTAAGATTGCTCGTAAAGCTATCAGTAAATCTCTTAAGGGGAAAAAAGCTCGTGTTATAATACCGCGTATTATAAATGTTCCAAAAATTGGTGGTTTTTTGCCCATAATACCGATTCTAACTGCTCTAGGTGCACTTGGTAGTCTAGCAACTGGAGGTGCCGCTATAGGTAAAGCTGTAAATGCAACAAAGAATGCAAAAAAACAACTTGAGGAAGCCACCAGACACAATAAGGCAATGGAGTCTATTGCTGAGGGAGAAGGACTGTACCTTAAACCATATAAAAACGGTTATGGACTTGTTTGTAAAGATCATTCAAAAAACTATTAGAAATGCTACCCAACAGACCATTATCAGAATTTGATCTAAGAAAATTTTCAAAATATATTTCACACTTTAGAGGAGTTTATATGTTGGATTCACTACCAAAACGACCAAAGACTGTAGAGTGTGGAATAATCAATTTGGATCTATCAACAGGCCCAGGTACTCATTGGGTAGCATACTATAGAAACAAGAATGAAAAACAATATTTCGACAGCTTTGGAAATTTACAACCTCCTCTAGAATTAATCAAATATTTAGGTAGAAATATTCAATACAACCACAATCAATATCAAAACTTTAATACATATAATTGCGGTCACTTATGTTTGAAATTTCTTTATGATATAACCAAAGATATTAAATAAAACACAATCATATATATTTATATACATACATCTTTAAAAACATTTTCTTTTTTATTATTATTATTTTTTTTTCTTGTTAATTACAAAATATATGAACATAACATATTTTTTACTGCCAAACGGGGTACTGGGAGTTTGGTATTAAAAACTCGTTCATCTCGCTTTCTAAGATCAGGTTTCGCTCTCCTTTTCTTTGTAGTCGATATTTATTATTCGAAAGATCTTCTAATTCTGCATTGGTCAATGCATTGTATCGGTTGGGGAGAAACATTATGTGGTTTTCCAGCTCAAGTTGAACTGTTTCCCCATACTTTGTTGTTACTCGCTTTGCACGTACGATAATGTGTTTGGATAATTCATCTAGATCCTTTATATGGATTAAGGATTTTGTATTGTACGAATTAAATTTTTCCACTAGATCCATTGCGGTAGAAATTTTTCACAACTTATAGCTTTGAACTTTTATTGCAAACTAATCTCGGTTTTAGCTTTCTAGACTGTAAGAAGCTTAACAGAAAATCATTATACAATGATTTTTTTGCTTTATTTTTGACAAAAGACGAAGTGAGGAAAAACTAAATATATATATAAGTATTTAAAACTAAGTAGTTGAAAAAGGATAGAGAGATGTCATATATACGTATTCATTTTTTTGAGTCGAATTTTAAATTATTTTCTGGACTAAAAACGCTGACATGGTTTTTTTTTTAATTTCATAACATACACCTTAGTACTGGTTCGTTGAAAACAATTATTAGTAGAGAACTAATAGTCAAAAAGATCGGAAGTAAATTTTAGTAATAGTATAAAATATTTCATAAAATCATGAGTGACATTAGAAACAAGCTCGCACAATTCTTAGTTGATTTTGAGAGATGTGTAATATACGAACACATGGAAATGGTGGAAATGTTCCTCGATATGTTGAATGAAAATGATGATTTTGGTATAATGGAAGATGAGGACAAGGACGATGGTCACTTTAAGTCTTGTCTATGGAGCCATCCAGATTGTGAGGAGGGGCCAGATACCTGTCGGTGCTCCGTATTTTACTTAAAAAAATGATGATAAATCATTTAATTAATTCATATTATGCAATATTTCGATGAAACTAAATAATAAATCACCAAACAAAATAAAACAAATTCTGAATGTTTTTTCATTTTAAATATATTTGTACAATTTTTTTGTTTATTTCTCTTAACAATACAAAAATTTTTTTACTTATTAATAAATTTAACTACTTAAATAAACATAAAAATTATTACTTAAAAATAGGGATACAGTTATAGCACTGCTTCTTCCTCTTCTAGTCTTGAAATTTCCCACAGTAGCATGTCAAATTCATAATCAGGATTAGTTTCCTCGATTCGAAAATGATACCATGCATATGTACTCATCTTATCACTTCTTATTTTTCTTTTATCGTCTGCATAATTTAATACTACTTTATTTATTTCATTTGTATAAATTTGATGAATTTTTGATTTAAATGTTAGCATATCATCATACACAGTCGACTTATTGAATAAGCAATTTCTATATGAAGCTATACTATAATTATTAAGAATGCACTTCTTTACTCCGTTCGATTTTTTAATATCACTTTGATGTTGCACATTAAAAGAGTACATTTTTGACCGCAATCCTACAAATTCCTTCATTACCTTTCCACAATTCTCATCCTTCATCATACCCAATACCTTTTTGTTTACCAGAGGAAATCCATATACATTGTCTTTTGGGTAATCTGATGTATCAAACTTATGGTCGAGGTCAGTTTTTATGTCAGCGTAAAAGTCTTCTGTTTTTACTGTGTAAATGAAAGAGTCAGTATCCATATAATTCAGTGATAAGTTTGACTTGAATTTGGTTTGCATGTACCCATAATGGAAATCATACATTTTCCATTTGGAAAGCTCTAATACACAAAACCCTAAATATATAGGCTTATTGTAATAGGTTTTCACTCTATTCATTTGAATCGCTACCATATTCTCAGAAAATGTTGACAAACTATGAAAATTAGGTTTAGATATCCAATCTTGAGCTCCTAAATGATTACAGTTTGTCCTTTTCCAGTTCGTAACTATTCTTTTCTCTTTTCCACATTCTCCATAGTTTTACCGTATACTGCATTATTTAACAATTTGAAAAATTTTTTTTCAAAAGTATTTTTTGCAGTAGCCCTATGTTTGGTATTCAAGTCTATATAACTTTTCAACCAGGTTGATTGCTTATAGGTGAGAATTCGATGCACTTTCTTTAGAACTAGACCATACTGTAAACATTGTTTAAGAACTCTATAATGTATGACATATGTTTGTTTTGTTGAAAAATCTGCAACTAATTTAATGTGCTTTGTTTGCAAAATTTTCTTATTTTCTGGACAGAAAGGTAGGTCATTGTGAGAGTCATGCAAATGAGAACGACAGTCTAAAGTAACTTCATAGACATATCCATCACTTGAATTATCACCTATGGTCTTAGGATCCAGATTTAGCTCTTCAGCTGACAGCCATCTGAATCCACCATAAGGTAAATACTCAGACATAGCCCAACCGTAGAGGTTATTTGCGTCTAAGTACACAATAAATTCTGAGGGCTTTTCTCTATCGAAATCAGGTAGATATTTGTTGTTAGCCAATGAAAGTTGGGTGTAGATTTCGATGTTTTTTCGTCTACAACAAGTCCTTCCACATATATATATATAGCTTTCACTGGGTAACACATATAGATCTTGGTTTTGTATTGAAATTCTTATTTCATCGTTGTTGTTAAAAGACTGAAGGTATGGTGTGTATGTGTGATAATCCTTTTTGATAATATTTTCGTCAGATATTGGTTTATCTAAAACGTCTATTATTGAACTCATTTTGTTACATATATATAGCTTTCACTGGGTAACACATATAGATCTTGGTTTTGTATTGAAATTCTTATTTCATCGTTGTTGTTAAAAGACTGAAGGTATGGTGTGTATGTGTGATAATCCTTTTTGATAATATTTTCGTCAGATATTGGTTTATCTAAAACGTCTATTATTGAACTCATTTTGTTACATATATATAGCTTTCACTGGGTAACACATATAGATCTTGGTTTTGTATTGAAATTCTTATTTCATCGTTGTTGTTAAAAGACTGAAGGTATGGTATGTATGTGTGATAATCGTTTTTGATAATATTTTCGTCAGATATTGGTTTATCTAAAACGTCTATTATTGAACTCATTTTGTTTTCAATTTAAAGTTCAGTGACTTGAGAAAACTCTTGTTTGCTGCTGTAAGCGATTTTTGACGAACAGATCTTTTCAATTGTTGCTTAGACTGTAACGTTTGAGAATTAGATGTTGCTGTAGTATTCTTCGATATACTCGTGTTGTATATTATCATTATTTAGTTGTCCTTAAATGTATTCGTATTGTAATTTCCTCACCTCTGAAATTAATTAAGTCGCCGTTTTGATCAACCACGCGAAGAGCTAGTGAACTTATCTCTCTGGAGTTTACTGGCAAATAAATAAGATTTTTCGGAATCTCAACTATTTTATATCCAGCCGGTACATTAATCGGAAATTCATGTAGTGTATGAGCTTTAGAATTATTCATATAAGTATTAACCACAATACTGCTTTCAATCCTCAAGAGATTCACTGGAAGATCAGAGTAATGTTCTTTGTTTGGCGTTAATATTCTGCTATTGAATCCTAAAAGTCTACTTATTGTATTTTCTTTATTAAAATATATTGGTTCTTTTGAGCTGCTGACTTTGACTTGCATTGTATTGTTATTAGCTTCAATCAAAATTTTGTTTTCTGGTCTATATCGTTTGTATTGTTCTTCTATATAGTCAACTATATCATTTAATTCATAAGATCCGATCGGTATTTCAATTACAAGTTCACCGATATAAAATATATTGTTGTAGACATCCACATTCGGGATACTGTTGTATGAATGAAAATCAGTTAGAGCACATTCATAGGTTCCGTTTAAATCAATAGGAGGAAAATAATTAGCAGATAGCTCTGATGAATTGGAGCTCAGAGTCAATGTTATTGACATTGTGACTGTTTGATTGTAAATAAATGAGGTTAAACACACAGTATGATTTATAAGAAGCAGTTTCGTATTTATTGTTTATTTACTTATTTTAAACTAAATTAAATATTGATGCCATTGTTGTTGTTTATTTATTGTATTCTTCCATTTACAATATCTCATCTTTGCTTATCCAAGAATTGTGCTCATTACCAAAGCCCAGCCACTTGACAAACACCTTATGTCCTTTAGTTTTGAGAACCTTTTCAACTAGGTATGTATTAGGATATCTGGTTTTTGAAAGTTCTTCTTCATAGAATCCGCCTTTAATAGGATTTCCGCGATAGTCTTCTAATATATATGTTGTAGGATATGTATTTTGTACTCTTTTAATTGTAAAGATTTCTGTTGTCCAATTCGGAGTATAACCTTTTTCAAAAATGTTTTTATATTTGCTTATGCGTACATGATCTCCTGCATTAAATTTTGACATTTTATACATCTTTAAATGACTGTATACTGTGTTTAAAAGCTGTTTTTCATTTGTTGAATTTACTTTAATCGGTGACATTTTAATGGTGCGATGAATTTTTCTATTGTATGCATCAAGTAAATCTCTATACATATCAATCCAATTATATGAAGCTAAATTCCTTCCACATCATTCCTTTTAATGTTCTATTGAATCGTTCTACTATTGAGGCTTTCATAGTGCTATATGTTGAGTAGTGATTAATATTGTATTTATTCATCAACTCACTGAAATGTTTATTGAAAAATTCTTTACCATCGTCTGTTTGCAAGTTTTTCGGTATTCGTCCCAATTTGAAAATATTCTCCATTGCCTGAGTTGTTTCGAATGCATTCTTTCTGCTCAAAGGTACTGCCCAAGCAAATTTTGAGAATGTATCAATTACAGTTAGCAAAAATCGATAATTTCTATTGTCTAAGGAATAATTTCCCATTTCAACTAAATCAGCTTGCCAAAGATCATCTATTCCTTTCATCACAACTCTACGACGTACAAAACGTTTTCGAGCCTGCTTATGCAATTCATTTACAACATTTCTCTTTGAAGACATCTTATTTTTCCAGTCGCTGTTTTAAGTGTGTTGTGATCTACTTGATGCACTTGCACCTATTGATACGAACATGTAATTTTCTATTCTATAAATTTTTTCTCGTAGCTCTTCAATTTCCATATCAAAAAGTGATTTATTACCATCCATTTTCTTATTGATATCCTGCAAATGAGCATTAAGATTTTCTAACTGGAAAGCTACTTCTTGTTGCTGTTTTTTGAGTTCAGTTTGCAGAAACAATTTACTGATAACATCGTTTTCCTCCACAGCATTTGCAACATTTTTGATTCTCTTGTATTGGACATCAATGTTTTTGTTCGTATCCATAAAGAAGCCCAACAACTTAGGCGCATTTTTGGTTGAAATTAATTCACTTCTATCGTTAATATAATGCCCAAATTTATCAACGGACATGTTTTATATAAAAATCTATGTATGTATATAGTTTATACAATTATATTAGCTTCACGTAGTTCTTCAATAATTGAGACAATTTCGTTGTTGTGATTAGTATGGCCTGCAGACTGTGATGCAAGCAGTAGTCTAAGTCGATCTACCAACTCGTTTGGATCATCCCAGTATATATAGTTTGGATTATGAGGGTTAAACTGCATCAAACCCCTTCCTAAATAATTACTTTTTGTTACATCTGATGAGCCTGTATGATTGTCTCCTTTGAAAAGTTTTCCAATAATATGTTTGTACTTATGGGCTATGCTCCCTTTGATTTGACCATCAGACTTATAGCCTCTCCTGTGGGCATTGGTAGCAAGTAATATTTTTTTTATAGATTTCAAGCTCGAATTTATCATAGTTTTTTGGTGCTTTATGAAACATTAAAGAAAAAAGTCCTGGCGTGAGCGCCCATATTTGTCCCCCAACCTGTATCTTATCTTGATTTAACTCGATGGTGCTATTACCAAATCTCCATTCGTTATTATTATCTTTATGTGGACCATAGTTAGTATCTAGTTCGTTTCTCGATTGCAATAGTGATAAGTCAGAATAACTTTCTTCATTATTCGAATTTTATGAGTAAAAGTCATCTTCATCATAATTACTGCTACTTTTACTATTAGATTGCTTAAAAATTTTTTCTTCACTTAGTTTCTTGGGCGTACTCGTTTCCAATTTTATTGTTGAGTTCTGAGGATGAAAACTTTCATTGTCATCAATTCCAGTTTCCTTATCACTCGGTTCTTTTTTAAACTGGTCTACCAACGTATGTAGAGCTATTGATAAATTCTTTTAAAGGTTCTGTGATAGGCTTGAATGTATCTGTTAATTGCTGATGTGTATCTATTTCACCAGTTTTTATACTACGAAGCTTTTTCTTCAAGATATTTCTTGTTGCCACCAAGTCTTTAAGAATTTGTTCATTCATTTTAGCTATCAGGTCAGTTCAATAGGAAGCAGATCAGGTTATCAGGTCAGTTTAACAGCTATCAGGTCAATTTATCAGGTACCAGATCAGCTTATCAGGTATCAGACCAGCTTATCAGGTCAGTTTAACAGGTATCAGATCAGCTTATCAGGTCAGTTTAACAGGTATCAGGTCAGTTTATCAGGTATCAGATCTGCTTATCTGATCAGTTACAATAATCACATGTATAAAGTTTGAAGTCAGATTAAATACTGCAGGGTGCATTTGATGAACAGTAAATTATATTATGATGAAGTAATCAAATGACTTTCTATAACGACCATTGTTTAGTTCATTATCTTTACTTATCACCAAAAATCCGTATTTTTCCTTCCAACATTCTCTACAAATTCGTTGAAACATTTCAAAGTTCATGTCGCTGGCAACGTGATCATCATATACATGTTTCATATTTGTCGCATCTTGTTTAAACATAATAATTACATTAGCATTATCTCTTATCAAATGTTTTGGAATCCGCGTGTAAGTCTGACACAAGTAAAATGAGTCTACGTTCTTATGACGACCCATACAAAAATATGCACGTATATTGTTTTGCTTTTCACATGCAACATCATCAAAAATCATAATTGAATTGCTTTTAGCTTCACTAGGAGGAACAACGTCCTCGTTTTCTGCAAATGTGTAGTATCCGATTCCTTTAATTGGTGAAATTAATTTCTTTAGGTATTCATATTTAGGTTGATATAAAGATTTTGAGTACAAATAAATATTTTCAAACTTGAGACCATTAGGACTTTCCAGCAAACTAATCATTATGTTAGTTTTTCCACAATTTGAAGGAATTTGGTAACAAGGAACTATGTCTTATTTTTTTACTGTCATTTGAACAGATATTAGCATTACGAACTAAAATATTTTTATGTTGTTTTTTGAAGCGCATTTTAATAACTACTTGCTAAACTTGCAAACAATATCTTTTATTGTAGATTAAATTAATATGGTTGTACTTTATAACAAAAGTTTTAGTCACAAACAAACTATCGTTGGAGAAGGTTTACTAAATAAAGCAATAAATTCTCTACCTTTTGAATTACATCTTCCTGGATACCTGTATTGTGGACCTGGCACAAGATTAAAAAAGCGTTTAGATAGAGGAGATAAAGGAATTAACTTATTGGATGCTGCTTGCAAAGATCACGATATTGCTTACTCGAAAAATAAAGACTTAAACAGCAGACATCAAGCTGACAAAATTCTTGAAAATACGGCTTGGGAAAGAGTTCTTTCAAAAGATAGTGATCTTGCAGAAAAAACATTTTCATATATAGTTACCAACGCAATGAAAGCAAAAACTAAACTTGGTATGGGTGTTGAAGCAAAGAAAAGGAATACAGTGAAAAGACCATCACCACGAATTCGTATAAATGACAAAAATCTGTTTCATAAAACAATTAAATCAGCAATAAAGATATTGAAGAAGAAAAAACCACAAGATATTAATTCAGCCATTAAGATTGCTCGTAAAGCTATCAGTAAATCTCTTAAGGGGAAAAAAGCTCGTGTTATAATACCGCGTATTATAAATGTTCCAAAAATTGGTGGTTTTTTGCCCATAATACCGATTCTAACTGCTCTAGGTGCACTTGGTAGTCTAGCAACTGGAGGTGCCGCTATAGGTAAAGCTGTAAATGCAACAAAGAATGCAAAAAAACAACTTGAGGAAGCCACCAGACACAATAAGGCAATGGAGTCTATTGCTGAGGGAGAAGGACTGTACCTTAAACCATATAAAAACGGTTATGGACTTGTTTGTAAAGATCATTCAAAAAACTATTAGAAATGCTACCCAACAGACCATTATCAGAATTTGATCTAAGAAAATTTTCAAAATATATTTCACACTTTAGAGGAGTTTATATGTTGGATTCACTACCAAAACGACCAAAGACTGTAGAGTGTGGAATAATCAATTTGGATTTATCAACAGGCCCAGGTACTCATTGGGTAGCATACTATAGAAACAAGAATGAAAAACAATATTTCGACAGCTTTGGAAATTTACAACCTCCTCTAGAATTAATCAAATATTTAGGTAGAAATATTCAATACAACCACAATCAATATCAAAACTTTAATACATATAATTGCGGTCACTTATGTTTGAAATTTCTTTATGATATAACCAAAGATATTAAATAAAACACAATCATATATATTTATATACATACATCTTTAAAAACATTTTCTTTTTTATTATTATTTTTTTTTTTCTTGTTAATTACAAAATATATGAACATAACATATTTTTTACTGCCAAACGGGGTACTGGGAGTTTGGTATTAAAAACTCGTTCATCTCGCTTTCTAAGATCAGGTTTCGCTCTCCTTTTCTTTGTAGTCGATATTTATTATTCGAAAGATCTTCTAATTCTGCATTGGTCAATGCATTGTATCGGTTGGGGAGAAACATTATGTGGTTTTCCAGCTCAAGTTGAACTGTTTCCCCATACTTTGTTGTTACTCGCTTTGCACGTACGATAATGTGTTTGGATAATTCATCTAGATCCCTTATATGGATTAAGGATTTTGTATTGTACGAATTAAATTTTTCCACTAGATCCATTGCGGTAGAAATTTTTCACAACTTATAGCTTTGAACTTTTATTGCAAACTAATCTCGGTTTTAGCTTTCTAGACTGTAAGAAGCTTAACAGAAAATCATTATACAATGATTTTTTTGCTTTATTTTTGACAAAAGACGAAGTGAGGAAAAACTAAATATATATATAAGTATTTAAAACTAAGTAGTTGAAAAAGGATAGAGAGATGTCATATATACGTATTCATTTTTTTGAGTCGAATTTTAAATTATTTTCTGGACTAAAAACGCTGACATGGTTTTTTTTTAATTTCATAACATACACCTTAGTACTGGTTCGTTGAAAACAATTATTAGTAGAGAACTAACAGTCAAAAAGATCGGAAGTAAATTTTAGTAATAGTATAAAATATTTCATAAAATCATGAGTGACATTAGAAACAAGCTCGCACAATTCTTAGTTGATTTTGAGAGATGTGTAATATACGAACACATGGAAATGGTGGAAATGTTCCTCGATATGTTGAATGAAAATGATGATTTTGGTATAATGGAAGATAAGGACAAGGACGATGGTCACTTTAAGTCTTGTCTATGGAGCCATCCAGATTGTGAGGAGGGGCCAGATACCTGTCGGTGCTCCGTATTTTACTTAAAAAAATGATGATAAATCATTTAATTAATTCATATTATGCAATATTTCGATGAAACTAAATAATAAATCACCAAACAAAATAAAACAAATTCTGAATGTTTTTTCATTTTAAATATATTTGTACAATTTTTTTGTTTATTTCTCTTAACAATAAAAAAATTTTTTACTTATTAATAAGTTTAACTACTTAAATAAACATAAAAATTATTACTTAAAAATAGGGATACAGTTATAGCACTGCTTCTTCCTCTTCTAGTCTTGAAATTTCCCACAGTAGCATGTCAAGTTCATAATCAGGATTAGTTTCCTCGATTCGAAAATGATACCATTCATATGTACTCATCTTATCACTTCTTATTTTTCTTTTATCGTCTGCATAATTTAATACTACTTTATTTATTTCATTTGTATAAATTTGATGAATTTTTGATTTAAATGTTAGCATATCATCATACACAGTCGACTTATTGAATAAGCAATTTCTATATGAAGCTATACTATAATTATTAAGAATGCACTTCTTTACTCCGTTCGATTTTTTAATATCACTTTGATGTTGCACACTAAAAGAGTACATTTTTGACCGCAATCCTACAAATTCCTTCATTACCTTTCCACAATTCTCATCCTTCATCATACCCAATACCTTTTTGTTTACCAGAGGAAATCCATATACATTGTCTTTTGGGTAATCTGATGTATCAAACTTATGGTCGAGGTCAGTTTTTATGTCAGCGTAAAAGTCTTCTGTTTTTACTGTGTAAATGAAAGAGTCAGTATCCATATAATTCAGTGATAAGTTTGACTTGAATTTGGGTTGCATGTACCCATAATGGAAATCATACATTTACCATTTGGAAAGCTCTAATACACAAAACAATAAATGTATAGGCTTATTGTAATAGGTTTGCACTCTATTCATTTCAATCGCTACCATATTCTCAGAAAATATTGACAAACTATGAAAATTAGGTTTAGATATCCAATCTTGAGCTCCTAAATGATTACAGTTTGTCCTTTTCCAGTTCGTAACTATTCGTACATCTTTTCTCTTTTCCACATTCTCCATAGTTTTACCGTATACTGCATTATTTAACAATTTGAAAAAATTTTTTTCAAAAGTATTTTTTGCAGTAGCCCTATGTTTGGTATTCAAGTCTATATAACTTTTCAACCAGGTTGATTGCTTATAGGTGAGAATTCGATGCACTTTCTTTAGAACTAGACCATACTGTAAACATTGTTTAAGAACTCTATAATGTATGACATATGTTTGTTTTGTTGAAAAATCTGCAACTAATTTAATGTGCTTTGTTTGCAAAATTTTCTTATTTTCTGGACAGAAAGGTAGGTCATTGTGAGAGTCATGCAAATGAGAAGGACAGTCTAAAGTAACTTCATAGACATATCCATCACTTGAATTATCACCTATGGTTTTAGGATCCAGATTTAGCTCTTCAGCTGACAGCCATCTGAATCCGCCATAAGGTAAATACTCAGACATAGCCCAACCGTAGAGGTTATTTGCGTCTAAGTACACAATAAATTCTGAGGGCTTTTCTCTATCGAAATCAGGTAGATATTTGTTGTTAGCCTTTGAATATCGGTTACTGCATTGTACAAGTCCACCACGTATTCCTTTCTTGAAGAAATTGTACATATCTATGTCCGTCAAAAGCTCTAGTTCTATATTTGTGTACTTTAGCATAGCATCCCACGATAGTCCTGGTGCAGTGTAGTATTGACATGGATCTAAGTGGTAGATGTTCTTGCAAACCTTTCTAAAACTTTCAAATATATCTGCAAGTAAGAGCACATCCGTTTTTAAATATACTTCCATGTAATCTTGCAAAGTTTTGCAGCCGAAAGCATTCCAAACTTCTTTTGCATGCTCATAGTCTTCAATCGAGCACTCCTTATTATTGAGATGGTTGAAGAAATTTTCCCTTGCTGGAAGTTCACCAACATTAAATTTTTCAAAAGAATTAAGAAAATCATAGGGAAAGACACCTTTTCTTCTCACTAGATCAAACTCTTTTTTTGTTTTAAATTGTCTTTTAATGATGTGAAAGTCTTGTTCTGAAAGATTATTAGCTAAAGATTCTAAGCTTTCAGGCATAAAGCGAATTGTGTCTAAAAATCTAAGTTCAAGATTGTAGTTGTCGGTCATTTTTGAAAATCTAGATAGTGATATGTATAATTCTTTGTTGAGCGGAAGGACTTTTATATTGTCAGATTTTTTACCCAACTCTTTAACAAAAAGATGCGCGTCATAAGATGAATAATTGTGGAAATAGATTGGTATAAATTTTGGAATTTGAAATTTTAAATTGCATCTATTATGAGCTGCTCCTCTAAATTTACCACTTATGTGGCAGTGATCTCGCACTCTATCATTGCCTAGATATTTATGACAAATATGACAATTTATTGCATTTCGAAAATTAAAATTTTCGAAAGGAGTTAAAGCATCCATTTCCCTTTTATTTACTAGATATTCATTATAAATATCTTCACAATCTTCAATCAAATTTTCTACAAACTTTTCTGCTGCATCCCTCCCCGTATATAATTTAAACTTATCTAAACTATAATTATGCTTACATTTAATATAATAAGTAAAAGCACAAGGAATGTGCATTTTTGCGATACCTACTTTTGTCACTTACTCTAATATTAACCTCCTCCAGTATGCATTCAAAGTCTGCATACACAACAAATGGTACATCCATTTGTCGTTGGTGGTCTTTAAACTGCAACACGGCATTTTCCTCAGACGGCAGCTCCGCAACAATTTTCCCACATTCTTCTTTATGTCGCTCTAACGTCCTCTCATTGTGGGTGTATTGGAGGCAGCTATTACAGAAGACAAGTTTTTTGCAGTGTTTGGTAGTCTGAGATTTTAAAAGTCTGTCGAAAGAAAAAAGTTATAAGAATATATATTAATATATTTACGTAAATAAATGTATATTTCTTTACTTACTTTGATATATTTATTATAAGAATATAATGCTGATATCCTTCAGCATTTTCTAATAATAACAAATTAATATGTTTAGCTTTTTCATTCTTGGTGTTATAGAATGGTCCAACAATCTCATTGCTTTCATCATTGTATCCGAACACATTGACGCTAATATTTGGATTGCTTTCTTCAAATATCCTGATACTCTTTAACGCCAACGGAAACTTTAAATTTTTGAAATCAATCTCAATTCCGTTTTGCAAACATATGATATCAGCGCTGATGTCTGCAATGTTGTATGAGCAGCAACTTTGTGGTCTTTTAATATCAGATGTATCCAGTGCAGATATTATTGCCCATTTAAAACAATAAATGTCATTATTTTCAACATTTATACATGCCTTTTTACTTTATAAGTTCTCCGGCGTACTTATCCAGTTCGATCCTCTCACCAAAGTTGACTTATTTATAGCGATTTCGAGGCGAACAATTCTAATTAAAGTCCATCCTGAATCCCGTTCTTGAAATTCAGACATTTTGTTGTGGATTTCTTGAAATTGCTTTGCCATAATTTCCTCAGCATCATCTCCAATGCACAGAAGATCCATCTTTGCCCGGTGAGAAATAGTACACAATTCCATATCATCGCTTATAATTTTAATATACTCTCCAATAAGAGTAATATAAATTTAATAATGTTGTGTACGGCAAGACTATTTTCAAGTCTTTCTTTGATGATATGTTTATTATCCACAGTAACATCTTCAAATAAAATACAATCTTTATTTACTGGAACTCCAAATGTTGTAATATTATTTTTAAAAGCACTATTTATTATATAACATTTGCATTCATTTGGAGCTTGAGACAGTAGATCATCCGCAGAATTTGAGATATCCATTTCTACTTCATTATTTTGTGTATTTGCCTGATTATGTGGAATAATTTGACTTATATCCATGTCTTGAGAAGGATTATCTACGGGCAAATAGCTTGGGTAATAATTAGGCATATTATTTTGCTGCAACTGTATAGGTACGCTATATTCAATGGGATATGGAATCTCCATAGGTGCTGTGAATTGGTTGGTTGACACTGGATACGGATATAAAGGATACGCTGGTACCTGCACTGGATACTGATACTGCACTGGATACTGATACTGCACTGGGTACTGATACTGCGCCGGATACTGATACTGCAAATTGTTTTGGACCATTGAGTTGTATGCATATGTTGAGGGTTGTATGGACTGTGCGATTTGTTGATATGTTGCTATGGGGTTGTACGCAGATGTTGGGGGTTGTATCGACTGTTGCACTTGTTGTGGTTGAACATGACCTTTGCAATGTTCTAAATAAGATTTTTGGTATTTATATACCTTATTACAGATATTGCACTTGAAAATTGATGAACTCATTTTTTTTTTATATTTTTATTTACACTTATAAAAATTATTTTGTTTATAGTGTACTTTTTTATTAAAAAATATATTGATTGCTTGAATAACAAGTAATATTACAAGGATTTTATATATATATTTAAATTCTGTCTTTGCTTAAATTATATGACACACTCTTATTTTTTGATATACAAATAATATGTTTTTTGAGAATATGTATTTATTTTCTGTCTTAGATTTATTAATAACACACAAGGAATTTTTTAATAGTCATGACTTGTTACTTTTAGATACAAAAATGTACTGAATTTTATCCTAAAAAATTTAGATTAATACAAATTCGTGAAAATTTTGTTTTGGTATAGTACGCTTCATTCCAACAAAGTAGCTTTGCGTTACTTTGCAAAAGTAGCGTATCTGCTGATAGAAACGGTTAAGATTAAAAAATTAGAAAAGAAACTGCTACGTGGACAAAACATTGTGGTATCTGATATACACAGAATGCCGAGGCATGCTTATGCATGCCTCTACAATACAAAATGTTTAAGGGAATGAAACTGCTACGTAGACAATATTTATATAAACAAGCATTATGATATGTGATATACACAGAATACGGCGGCATTAGAGCGTCTCGCCATATAGGCAAGAAAAAAAAAGTTCGCCGTACACCACCGAATACGAAGTAATGTTGTAAGACATTTTCAAAAAAATTTTTTTTTATTTTTTTTGCCGAAAGTAGGGGTCGCCAAAATACATTTTTCGTTATATCTTCGGCATTTACAGTCAGATCTCAAAGTGTGATATATCGATGTTTTTGTCTCAAAGAGGCCAATGTTTTGCTTTAATAGTCAATGGTATTTTGTATCCCGTTCTAGTATATACCCACCAGATCTCATTTTCTACCACCGTAATGTACCACCCTAATAGCAGAAAATTAAAGCCCGCAAAAAATCATTAAACTTTTGTTTAAGAAGTTTTTCGATAGTTCCAACAGAAGTGTTAAAAAAATATAATTTATGTTTTTTGCCGAATGTAGGGGTTGACTTTTTAAACAGTTATCATATATTCGGTATTCACAGTCGGATTTTATAGTACTATATATCGATGTTTTTGCCTAGTATCTTCTTTTTTAAATAGTGATACACTCTTTTCGAACTTACCATAATATCTGTACCAATACAATAAAAATTCAAAGATCTGTGTATATTAAAACAATTTTATTTAATCATATTTTGAAATGACCCAAGTTGGCTATATTTTTCACGGCTTTCGAGCTTGGAAAAATGTGGCCTAGGCGTTGCTCATCGGTAACAGCCATGGCAGACTCATGTACTACATGAACAAAACGCTCGGTGTTTTGAGAATGGCACGGATATTCTGTGAAATTAATTAAGGTTAGTCAACAAAACTATCAAACAAAGTTGTTTTTCTTGTGCTACCTGGTATCTCGATTATTTCTTTTGAAAACTGTAATGCTTCCAGCTGGTCTTGCATATAGAACTGCAAGCACGGCGGCTCAGTCAATTCAAATTTGGTCCAATTGATCATATGGTAATATGAATCACTTTCGAAGTCTATGAAATTTTTAACTTGTGCACCGTACATTTGACGAATGCCTACTGCTGCTTCATTTCGCGCAGACAAAATCTTGTTATAGCCGTCTGAACGTACTAGCGGATCTTGGTCCGTTATCATCGATAACAATACATTCTCGGGGTGGAAAAAGTACGCGTTATTTTCTATCGACGGACGAAGTATCTGTTGAACATCTTCTGGCAATTGACGAATCCAAGATATATATTTAAAAACGTGGCGACTTCCGTGAATTGCAAGTGGTTGGCTTTTCACAAGAAACCAAAATGGCGTGTAAACTTTCATAACAAACTCAGCCAGTTTTTTCAATATAACTGGGGGTTTAGCGCACGTTACATAAAACCGGAGAATTCTAGAGGCAGTTGTCAACCAGTGCGCTGTGCTAATAGCTCCGGGCTTCTCGCTGGCTAATCTGTCATCGCATTCTCCGGTATGGACAGTTCGAACCATACGATACAAGTACGACTGATCGCCTCGAATACTCCATCCTTCTATGTTTGCTGGCATTTCTCCCATTTCAATTCGCTCGAAATTTTTATTGACCTAACAGAATGGAGTAAACAATAGAGATCCGAATTGTTAATGGCATGATTAAAATTTCATTGAAGAAAAGTATGCGAAACTTACAGAATACTGCGTACAATTCTGAATTCCTTCTCCAATACTTCCTGGCCAGAGTCCAGGTCCTTTCTGTTTGCCAAGCAATGATCTCAATAAAGCACTGAATGGTAATTCATTGAAGTGGAATAGGCACACGAACCATTGCAACGGCCTCTGTAACTGGCGTTCCATTCTTGGAATGATTCCATTTTTGTAACCAGTGTTGGTAGGAGTTCCATCGCAGCTAATAGCTACTAAGTTTTTTTGGATTTCCATAGCGGTGCTGTCAGTGGGCGTAGCATAGCCAATGAATTTGGAGTGTGGCTCTTTCAATATAGTGATATGCTCTTCATTGACAACAACATTCCGAGTCACATTTGCCTCCGTTATTCTTTTCAAAGTAGGCTCTTTTTTACCATCGAAAGAAATGCACGTTATTAAATCGTTACATTTTGCTGCGACTGTTGCTTGCTTACGGAATTTTACACGTTCCCTAAATATTTTGTTTTTGTCGATGACAAGTCCATCAAAAAACTGGCATATGCTTTCGGCAGTTTCTTGTGATAACTCTTCATTTGCTTTTGCGGTAATCGACAACTTTAAATCTTTAACTAACATGGTCGCAAGTAAGGCACCGTATCGAACTGATTTGTCGCTGCGATCCAAAGCTGAACTAAAATTATGCAATGAAATGTCAGCCACTACAAATTTTTTTAAAGTCTGTGATACATCGTTAACATTTTCCTCAAACTCCTGCTCTTCTTCACTGTCTACATTATACCCAACGCTGACAAATTCGTCACGCAACCCATAAGATGATTCAACAGTCTTCGACATTTCTTCATCGTTGCTCCTCGTCGACATCATATCAGCAACATAATCTATAGTCAACAATCGTGGACCGCACTGATCGATGAAAAACTCTTTTGCGTGGTCTGGAATTTTATCAGAGGCTGTGCAATTGCATGCAATATTTCTTTCAATACCGCACTTACAACGCGAAATTAAGAACAATCTATTCCACTCATTTACATTGTATTCGAATTTATATTTTACCATTTTGTAGTAATCATTCAGAAGCTTATCCAAACTTTTACGAACACCACTTACCGACATTACTGGAATGCCTGCGCGCTGCCACAAAATGATGATACCTCTCAAAACTTCTTGTTTAAAAGCACCCAGCTTTCGAATTCTACCAGCGTTATGCCGAAGATGTAAAAAGAAATTAATAACATCACCCTTAGTTGGTAATTTAGAGTTGTTTAATTCACTGATAGTAAAAGACATTTTTTAGTTTATTTAAATTAATTCTTGACACGACACGATTAAATATTGATAATTCCAACAGATATTTCATGGATAATACAAAAATAAATAAACTATGAGAGTAATAACGGTACTACTTCCATTATTAGAGGATTTAAACTAACTCGAATTTACTTAATCTCCCGTTAACGTCTAACCGAAAGATGGATTTCCGGGTATAAAATTTTGTACGAAAAATTTCAAATCAATTTCAAATCAATTTAAAATCACATTTCCTAGGCTCGACAAAAAACATGAATTTTTTTCTTATAGATCTACCGGAATTATGGAAATATTTCATAACAACAGCCTTAACTATTAGAACGGTTATATTGAGGTCAATGAATATTAAAGATGACCATTGGCCTCCTCGAGACAAAAACATCGATATATCGCACTGTGAGATCCGACAGTAAATACAGAAAATTTGACAAAAATACTCAAAAAGGTAACCCCTACATTCGGCAAAAAACATAAATTGTATTTTTTAACAGTTCTGTTAGAAATATCGAAAAACTTCTTTAACAAAAGTTTAATGATTTTTTGCGGGCTTTAATTTTCTGACAATAGGGTGGTACATTAGGGTGGTAGAAACTGAGATCTGGTAGGTAAATACTAGAATGAGATATTTGAGGTTAATGACTATTAAATCAAAATATTGGCCTCCGCAAGACGAAAACATCGATATATCACACTTTGAGATAGGACTATAAATGCCGAAGATATAACGAAAAATGTATTTTGGCGACCCCTACTTTCGGCAAAAAAAATTAAAAAATTTTTTTTTCAAAACTGCCTTGCAACAATACTTTATATTCTGTGGTGTACGGCGAACTTTTTTTTCGAGACGCCCTAGTCGGCATGCTTATGCATGTAGAGACGTTCCAAAATTTTGTAGCAAAAGAAACTGCTACGTGGACAAAACATTGTGGTATCTGATTATACACAGAATGCCGAGACATGCTTATGCATGCCTCTACAATACAAAATGTTTAAGGGAATGAAAGTGCTACGTAGACAATATTTATGTAAACAAAAATTTTGATAACTGATATCTACAGAGTACAGAGACATGCTTGTGCATGCAGATACGTTACAAAGTTTTGAACGGAATTTGATATATACAGAGTACAGGGACATGCTTATGCATGCCTCTACGATACAAAATGTTTACGGGAATGAAACTGCTACGTGGACAAAATTTATGTAAACAAACATTATGATATGTGATATACACAGGATACGGAGGCATGCTTATGCATGCAGATACGTCACAAAATTTTGTACCAAAAGAAACTGCTACGTGGACAAAATATTGTGGTATCTGATAAACTACAAAATTTTTGTAGCTTCACAAGTTTTCAAAGCAAAATTATAAAATTTTGAAGTTGAGCTTTTATTTGTACAATGAAGCCCTTCTGGTACACACCATTATATCGGAGACTTCAGCGTCACCATTTGAAGGAGTATTTAAGAAAAGCCAGACAGGAAGTGTTCGAGAAACATCTTGAAGGAGATGAGGAACTTTTTTTAGAGCTGTCATCGCAGCCAACATCTGCACCTGAGACATCAAATCCTTCGAATGCAGAATACGATGATATGCTAACAGGCGATGAGGATCACTTTTTAGCGGTGTCTTCGCAGCCAACCACAACAGACCATCGAAGAGAGGTAGCAATCAAACCTCAAATAGAAATATTGAGTGTTGAAATACTACCAAAAATAGATATACCTCTTTTTCTTGCGATGTATGGAGATGATCAATTGTTGTTAGAGGCAGCGGATGTAGTAGAGGCAAATTTAAATTGAGGTATAAATAAAAATATATACATAATTTGATAAATATTACATATTAATAAAAATTAAAACAATGCATATGTTTAAACAATGGTTCATTCATTCATTCAAATGGTCAAGGGAATATTTGGGCACAAAGAATAAACGCTTATTATTTGTTTGTATGTACATATATGTGTAAATGAAATAAATTTGTAGATATTTATGTACGCATGAATATGTACACCTTATCACATTTTATACTGACCAGGAAGGCAAGAAATCGGACTGTCATACAGACTCACCAATCGTCACACACAGACTGTCTGACAGCCAGACATTCCAACCGCCACTCAGAACACAAAAAACACACACACTTAAACATAGCATAAATATTCATATTCTACAAAATACAGAAATCGCACCACCATCCAGATCCCCAAATAAAATCCATCGATGATCGTCATGTATAAAATAAACAAAACATCAGTTTCAATATTTATGCAATAGTAATTTTTTTTTCACAACGTCTTCAAGATCAGAATAATCAAATTATTCCTCCAGACTCAAGCATTGCAAGCAAAAAAGTAAAAAAAAAAAAACACTGAATTGCTGGACGACAAATCTTAAGTAAACACACCAAATTTTAATAAGCAAAAAAATAAAAGAAAAAATCTCACTCCAGCAAGAAGGAACGAACCACAAACATTAAGGGGATCCATATATAACTACTACACTTTTTAAATAGTGTAATTCCTAAAAATGCTTCTAAATATTTTTATTCACCAGGCGTACACAGTGTAAATGGACAGACACAAATTCCCACGCTCACATACCGACAGACATGTATTCTCAAGGTCACATATGGACAGACACAAATTCCCACGCTCACATACCGACGGACATGTATTCTCAAGGTCACATATGGACAGACACAAATTCCCACGCTCACATACCGACGGACATGTATTCTCAAGGTCACATATGGACAGACACAAATTCCCACGCTCACATACCGACGGACATGTATTCTCAAGGTCACATATGGACAGACACAAATTCCCACGCTCACATACCGACGGACATGTATTCTCAAGGTCACATATGGACAGACACAAATTCCCACGCCTACCCCAACATTTTACTAAAAAAAAACAACAATGTGAACGCCCCTATTAAACCGTGGGAAAAAATACACACACGAACACACACAAAATGAAATTTGAGAATTTTGTGAAATTTGAGAATTTTGGCAATTAAAATTGAAAAATTTCAAATTTAATTGCTGAAATTTAATATTTTTAATGGTCCCAGCACATACAGTTCCCTACTACTTGAGAGGGAACATTCTCTATATTATATATATGACAACCAATATATTTTAGGTTAGCCCGCTTGTAGAATCCAATAAATCTTATAAAATCGATTCTGTCATTTCATTTTTAAAAATTCCGCTATTATATTAAATTGTTCATGAATTATAATTTATCAGCTCTGAGATATTGTATATATATTATTCCTCTACTCTAATCACTAGACACAACTTTATATATTACATTTTTTAAAGAAAATAAGCGAGACGGACTAAGCAGAATAAAGATTTTACAACCATGTATACATATGTATGTAGCGATTATTGACTTCGGAAATTTAATAATATTAAAGTCAATCGTAGTGTACTTCTACTTTTTTAAAATTGATAGATATGCAAAATTTGAAAATATATTTTAGCATTATAATTTGTTAGTTATAATTAAAGGTACTTTAAACTATATACATATATAAACATTTTTCTATGTCAATACTTAAGACATACATAAATTTATTAAAACGATCTGCATCCTTGAAACAATTTGTAATGGCTTACTATAATAGAAACATTCATAATTACTAGTTATTTACATTTTTGTTTATTAACCAGGAAATTCAAACATTTGTACATGTATATTGTGCTTCTTAAAGATTTTTGGTAATGGATTCACAAACAGCTAGCGGCACAAAGTGAAAACGATCCTCTGCTCGATGTTCATGTTTGAATGTGAAGAAATCCCTCAATTATGTGAATAAATCCCATGCAAAATATGTGTAGACAGTGTGTAAGGAAGTTAACGCCCTAATTTTACAAATACTTTGCAAAAATAATATGTACATATAAGAAAGCAAACACAAACATGTAAAACTATTTGAAATTTTGTGTTTGTGTTCATATAAATTTTACTAACGCAAACTGATTTACAAAATCAGTTTTCCAACACACATTTCGTATAAATAGTATTATGTAATACACAATCTATGACAATCCATTTCTACTTTATGGTATTTTTTTTGTAACCACGACCAAGGTTCAATTATTTAGTCGCAGGAATACAACAAATCAACAGCAAGTAAAACAACGCATTTTATTGTCATAAATGGACTTTATTTGTAAATAAATCCGCCTTGTTTGTATGAACAATAGTATAAAATATACAAGATTTTATAGATCCTACCACAATAAAAAAATATGTATATGACTTTGTCACGAAGGCGACCAAATAGCATGCAGTATCTAAGTCGATATTTTTTTATTTTAACGCCGCTGTTTTTGCATTGTGAAAATCATAAATTTGATACAGAAGTATGGCAACACAAAAAACATTTGTTTTATTTTATTTTTTAATTTTTCTATATATAGGAAGAGTTTATAAACAATTGACTTATTAAATTTGTATATCATTATAAGCTGGAATTATTTGATGTTATAATCTAAATATGTAAAATAAATGATCGCAAATTCACATGTCTTCATACTATAACCAAGATATATGATTACATTGAGCCTG